>JAAWXA010000013.1:909192-1038107 GCA_038090715.1 Florisuga fusca
GAGGGGGGGGGTAGGGGGGGCAGCATCTCCCAGAAGCTCAGGCAGCAGGAGGGTGACTGGAGATACACGGCCAAGGTGGCTGGTCAAGAGTGGTCCAGAGCCTGGTCCTTAGCCTGCCAGCTGGGCCTCCATCAGCAGGCTGGAAACTCTGATGTAACTGCAACCACACTTGATTGTTCAAAAAGTGTTTTTCTCTGTGTTTAAAGGATGTACTAAATGATTTTTGTGGGTGAGGTCAAGGCTTTTTATATGGAGGGAGAAGAACATGAATGGAGGCAGTAACAATTCCCTGTTTGGGATCAGACACACACGTTTAGCAGCCAAGATTTCATGACCCTGAACGTTAAAACACTTTGCTATTTAAAATCCCAGGTTTAGTTTTAAATTAGAAAACCCAGTGGGAGTCAGGGCCTGCTCTCACCAGGGGGAAAGACAGGTGGCTGCTCCATACAGGAGGTATTTCTTTTGTTATTCTGTTCCTAATACTGGAATAAGCAAAAGGAGGTTGCTGGTGTTAAATTACAGTAGCTTTGGATGCAGGTAAGACATTACAGATTGTTGCCACACTAATCCTCTACTTCTTTTATAATTTGACATCGTTATCACATTTTCAGCTACAGTATTTCCAAAAACAGTTCTGCACAAAATATTTGTATTTCTGGTGCCATCTAAAATTAATCACGTGGACACCATTACACTGGCAACAGGGTTGTTCCCATGTAAACCTGCTTTGCAGTTTACCTGCCAGCTCTTAAGATGCCTCTGGAAGCCTGAGCACTGGAGGGCTTGTTGGGGGTTTGGGGGAACAGAGATGCAAACTGAAATACAACAGAAGTCTCTGTCTTAAAAATCAGTGGTGTTCAGACGTGGTACCATTTGCCTTTCTGCTACACGTTTGACAGCAGAGCTTCTCCCACCCCATACAGAATCCCAGTGTGTTTGCTGCACCCTTATTTCCCTGCTGAACACATACCTCTCCCTTTGGTATCCAGGAGGTAACTACTGGCAGTGTGCTCCAGGCTGCACCCATGGGTGCTGGGTAGCACTTTCCCACCAAAAGGAAAAGTATGGCTGGCAAAGAGCACCAGCAGGCTACTCAGTTTCACAGTGTACTTCCTGGAGAAGTTCAGGACATCCAGGAAATTGCACGTTTAGTTCCAGACACCCTGCCTGCACCTCTTCTTTCTACCCCACCTAGTCAGAGCCAGAAGCACCAAAAGGGTCACCACATCCTTGCACAGGGGCAAGGGCAGGGTAATACAGCTCACAGCAGTGACACAGGATTTTCCCTGATTACAAAGGCTTCCTGCTGAGAATCATACTCTGCAGAAAACAAAAAAATGTTGTAATGTTTCCCCACAACAGCATGCTCCAGTCATACTATAGACAAAGTGCTTTTAAATAAAAATGTTTTATTGCAATGTTTCATTATTTACAGTACCATTCACTTTGTCCCTGGGTGCTACCAAAGTGCAAGCTTCTGAAACAGAGAAGCTGAATGCCAGTACCTTACCAGCATAACACTGGCTGTACGAGAGCTTGTACTGTCCTGCCTCTTCCCTGGTACTGAATGCAGAGAAGTTTGCTGCTCTCCCTGGTCACCTGGAAAATCTGCAGTCTTTCCATCTGGATTTTACTTGGAATTCAGAGTTCCTAAAAAGGTGCTTTTGTACACAGCACCATCAAGTTCCTCCTTCAATTTTTGATGTATGTACTGGCTGGCTTATTTCCAATTCTTTGTGTTGCTCATTCTCTTTGGTTAATGTATGCTTTTAGTACTCTTATCTGTTTTGAGGCCAGATCTTCCTGGCCTAAATATCTTAAAAGAGGCAGTATCCTAGAATTACACAGAGTTGCTGCCAGGTTCTGAATTTGGAGATGTCATCTGCTAGAGATGCATTTAAAGCTCTTTACAGAATACAGTAACTTCTATCATGTTTCTATTTTGTATAAAAATGGGGATTCAGACCACTGAAGCCTATGTTTTCTAGGACAAATTACACTAGTTGTCTCAGAAATGACCTCTCAACAGAAACTTTCCTTTTGAAGAAGGGTAGCTGTAACAAATTTTATTTAAGACTTTAGAATTCCAGTGTTCCAGTGGCTAAACTCAGGTCAGTGATCTTTTCAGCTTTCTAACAAGCATATTAGCTTGAGAAAGCTTTGAAAGACAGGGTCAGACTGCATACCTGCAATTTCCACTGCTGCAGCAACTGCTTGGGTGGGGGGCAGTGAAGTTCTCTGCTCCTGTTATCTTGGTGTGCAACAGGGATTTCATTCTAAACCTTGAGATGCTTTGTGCTACACAGCTTTTGTACAGTTACCAAACGTTTAAGAATACATTACTGAAAATAAGTTATATTAAATGGCACTCGAGTCCTCCAGAAAACATGTAGCAGGGCTGCTGGGTAAGAGTTATCAAGAGTAAATGCTGGTCTCCCTCCTCACCACCTGCCTGGTTCACAATTCAATGATGAATCCCTGCAACAGCTGCCTCAAATGATTCTAAAATTACAGCTTCCCAAAAAACAGGATGATTGCAGCTCTTGGCAGGCTTTCTCCTGTGAGTCACATATTTATTCCCTGTTTTCACAGGCTTTTTTTGTATCTCTATTGATAGAAAGCCACCAAAAGCTTTACAGTTGCAGAAGGTAACATTTTCACAAAGAAAATATATGTTTTATTTCTTACATACCATACAAAACACTGTATGTAAAAGCTCTGCAGTTCTTTCCTTGGGAATCTGGAGGAGGCAGCAGAGATCACATGCAGTCAACAACGTTGCTGGATCCCTGTCCCACGTCCCTGATCTGGCTGCTGAGGCAGGAGCACACAGCCACGCCTGCCCCTGCCCTGCAGTGTGACACAGAGCCGACCAGTTCCCACCTACAGAAGATGGCAGAAATAATAATAAAAAAAAGAGTAAATTGCTGTCCTGAGCAACTTGAAAGTATGATTTTCTGTGTGTGAAATGCAATGACAAAGCCTAGCTGCTTCCTCGGCACAAAAACACACCCTGCTAGTTTATTCTTACTATTTCTCTGGTAAATTTAGTGCCAAATCAGAAATAACCAGAAGACTGTAGATTCTTATTGAATGGAGGGAAGAGGGCACTGGATGGAGAGGAGGTGCTTAAATGTTTACAAGAACAACTTAGTGGTGTAAGCAATGTTCCTGCATTGCTGGTCATGGTTATTAATTATTACCAGGAAACAACAGACTCCTGCAGCACAGCAATTCCACTGTGTTTTCAGAGGGCAGATTTCGTTGTCTTATTACACCAAATTTTAAAAAAAAGGAAATTACCTATTCACTATGGGATCAAATGCTTCCACTGTGTTCAGGTAGGCATTGCCATTGTGACCTCCGACTGCAAAAATTTTCCCCATGAGTGTTGCTATGCCAACGCCTCCCCTGGGGGTTGTGAGCTCTGCTACATACTCCCATTTGTTGCTGCGCGGGTCAAACCGCTCCACCGAGCTCAGTGGAGAGTTGTCATCAAAGCCACCTGCAAAGAATCATCACATGAGCACTTCTGAGCCACTGGTGATATCCAGACTGGTCATGTTAGGGTTACTGTCCTGCTCTGTTCCTTCACATGGATTTTAGAAGCTCCTACAAATTCATCTAACAGCTCTCCCTTCTGTCACTGTAGAAGCAGCACCAAGAGTGACAGTTTCTTCTATTCAAGTTTCAAGGAGAGCTATTTCTCTCATTTTCTCCTTCAATTCATCTTACACATAATTACAATGAAGGAGTTTCCCATCTGGAATAGAAAAAAAACTAAGACCAGTAAAAGGATGGTCCTAATCTTATTCTGGCTTAAGCTAAACATTTTCTGGTGCTGTTTTCAAATTACAGCATTGCTGAATACTTAATTAGGAAAAAAAGTCCTCAAGTAACCTTCAGTGATGCATTCCCCTTCCTGGGGCAGCTGTCAGAGGAACATTTTACTTGAAATGTTTTAATCACTTATGATAATATACCAGGGTCCTGGCTTTGGCCAGGGAAAACTGTCTCCCTAACAGCTTGTATAGTGCTGTGTTTTGGAGTTAGTATCAGAAGATAACACTGAAATTTTAGTTTTGCTAAGTAATGCTTATGCTAAATCAAAGACTTTTTGGCTTCCCATGCTCTGCCAGGTGAGGAGGTGTACAAAATGCTGAGAGGAAGCACGGCCAGGACAGCTGACCAAAACTGACCAAAAGATACTCCTAACACAGGAGTGGGGGTGTCAGCTGAGGGGGATCCTTGCTCAGTAACTGGCTGGGCATCAGTCAGTGGGTGGTGAGCATTGGTGCTGTCACTCGTTTTGTATATTCTGTTATCATTATTATTATTATTATCATCTTTTGTTCTATTAAACAGTTTTTATGTCAACTCATGAGTTTCACTTTTTCTTTTCTGATTTTCCTTCCCATCACACTGGAAAAGGGGGGAGTGAGTGAGCAGCTGTGTGGTGCTTGGTTGTTGGCTGGAATTAAACTACAAGGCAGAGCTCTGCAGCTACCACTGCAGCTGACCTACCTGGCATCCTCCTCCCTCAGAAAGCAGGTAAGTCCAAGGTAGAGCAGAAAAAGACAGGCCTAGGACAACAGGCTGTGGAGTAGTGTAAACACCATGTGAAAAAGCTACTGTTGTCTACGTTCAGAATAGGAGTGCTTTAGAAGTGTGTAAACTTAAAAATAACTTTCCTAAAAGGAAACTCAAGGTTTGTGAGTCTCTAGAGGTTTTTGTCCTGAACAGTAAAGGCCTCCTGACATGTGGGTCAGCAACCCTATTTCACCACTAACATACCTTTGTTTAAGCATGCCCTGGTTGGTCTTGCTGCCCGAGAACACAAAAGTGCAGGTCAGGTCTACCTGTTCCCTAGTTGCTCTAGCAACAGGGTATTCCAAATGCCAGAGTCTGGCAGAAACAGCAATACAAAAAGCCACATTCCTACTCACCAACAACATACAAGCAGCCATGGAGCTCACTGACCCCATTGCCAGCTCTTCGCTGACCCATCTCCTTCACTTCTATCCACTTATCCAGATGGGGATCGTATTTCTCCACGCTGGAAAGAGATGCCACACCATCATTGCCACCCACAGCATAAACATGGCTCTGGAAAACAGTTGCAGAGAGAAAGATTATTTGTAACATATACATGTTACTCAGCTTTTCATAAGCAATGTTAAAATTAGAGGAAAAAATATACAGTCCTAAATATTTAGCAATCCCCAAACCAGACAATTATCTAACAGCTTCTAACACTGTCTTCCAGTTAAAGAAGTGAAAAAGTTTGGTAGTGTTGCGGGTATTTTGCAAAGTATGTATGGCAACAGGGGGATAAAAGTGCAGATGCATTCAGAACCTTTCAACACAGTAAGCTTAACAAACCAGAGTCTTCTGAGTAAGACATGAAGCATCAGCCTGGTGGCATTAGAAGGGTCCTGGTACTTGTACCCAGTACCTCAAATACTGTTGAGTGCAGTTCTAATTGATACAAATATTATTCTCAGTATCATAGAACATCAGGGGTTGGAAGGGACCTCTGGAGATCATCAAGTCCAAGCCCCGGCCAAAACAGGAACTCATCCAGGTGGGTTTGGAAAGTCTCCAGGGAAGGAGACTCCACCACCTCTCTGGGCAGCCTGGGCCAGGGCTCCCTCACCGTCCAGAAATTTCTCACCTTTTGCACAGTTCCATAGGATTTTGATGACCAGAGATGCTCAGCCTCACCAACTGCACTTTGTTAAAAATCTTGTTCTGCCTTGCAAAAGCAGATGGAAAACCAGGTTTGTTCCTCAGCTGGCCCCACCTTGGGAGGAAACTGGCACTTACCACAAGGGCTACAGAGCCAACTCCTCCCCTGGGAGTGTTCATGGGGGCAACTGCACTCCATCGATCAGAGTCAATGTCATATCTTTCCACATCACTGAAGCAAGTGTTGTCATCCAGACCTCCTATTGCATAAATGGGGCCACCAAGGGAGGCAAGAGCAATTCCTCTCCTAAAGAAAACCACAGCATTGACATCTCAGTGCACAGCCTTAAGGAAAGGGAATGGGAAAGGGACCAAGTGCAATGGTACCTGGCTGGCATTTGTTTCAAATGATAGGAAAAAAGTAATGAAAATGTAAAATATTTACAATAATGAAAGCCAGCAACTGTGTCCCTCTGCATGCCTGTGTCAGTCTTGAGACTTTATCCTGAAAGTCTCTTGTGTGCTTGCAGCCTTCCATTAGAGGGGCTCTAGAGTTTTATCTTAACTTTGCCTCAGCTTTCCCATGTTTGATCCATGAGTAGGACTGTTGCAACTGGAATATTTATAGACTGCAGAAAAACAATTTCTAGACTGCAGAAAGACAAAGCTCCTGTTTAAGAAAAAAAAACAAACAGGGGGGGGATGGAATACTATTTTGACTGAATGTCACTGTAGGCTGAAGTCTTCTACTTACATGCTTGGATATATAAAATTGTCTTAGTTATTTGATTTCTCTGTCTCAGTACTGAATTTTACACCTCCTATCTTGTTTATTGAATATGCTGGAGAACCAAGACCTGCTGTTTTTTACTTTGTTGGTGTAGCTGCTGCTACAGTTTGGAAATGATACCATTATGGGTTGTATATCCAGGGGAGGTGTCCTGGTTTGGAAGGGCCAGGACAGAAAACCCCTTCCTGGGACCCCACCAGCAGGGGTTGCTGTGGCAGTGAGAATGTGGAGCAGCTGAGCCCATGGGAGGAGAGGATGGGTCAGGAGACCCAAGTGTATCAGTCACAATGGGTTGCTGCCCATGGTGCTCAGTATAAAATAGCTCCCAAGAGAGCCCTCTGTGGGGGCTTCTCTGGCTGGTGTGCTAGCTGGGTTGGGGCCTATTTGCTCCTCCTGTGGCTGCTCATTTCCTCACTGGAGAAGAACACCATTTATCAAGCCAGGTTGCCTTCTGTTATCCCAAGCAGGACCAGTCTGGTTGCTCTGAGGCTGTTGTGGACTCTCATTGGGACCCTGGACTTGGGGAAACTTCAAGTGCTGCCACGTCTAGTATGGGACTTTCCTGGCTGGAAAGTAATTACCAGCTGAGCAGGGTGAGTTCCATATTTACATATTTTATACATATTTGTAATTCACTCTCACTATTACTATTTTTTTAAACCTATCCTAGGTTTTTTCTTCCAACCTTAAAGTCTCTCTCCCTTACTCATGTCTTCATCTTCCCCCGGGAGGGTAGTGGGAAGGAGCATGTTATCTAGTTACTGTCTAAACCCATAACAGGAGGTTTAGATGGGATATTAGGAAAAACTTCTCACTGAAAGGGTGACAGGTTGTCCAGAGAAGTGGTCAGTTCACCACTCCTGGAGGTACTTAAAAGCTGTACAGATGTGGTGCTTAAGGACATGGTTTAGTCATGGACTTGGCAGTTCTAGGTTAACATTTGTATTTATCCTCTTAAAGGTTTTTCCTAACCAACTCAATTCTCAGATTCTATATTAAAAGGCAAACTTGTGCTTAATTGCCATTTCTTTTCCATTCTATTACTTTCTATGAAGCCTGTGTTAAAATATTTGTCAGAGTTTTTTGCTACTGAATCTACCAGTATGAGACTACAGTCACTACTACAAAATGAAAAGAGTGTAAGCATTAAGTTCTCCCTTTAACTAACAAGACAGGTGATAGCACCATCTCACTGAGGACATTCTTGTCTCATTACACAGAAGGCACATCTGCCCATGCCTGGGCAGGAGCAAGGCAGGCACAGTCTTTCTACAGAGCAAACATTGTGGCAATATCCCAGGCTTATCTTAAATTGCAGTTTCTTCTCGGCCAAGTGTCCTGACAGCACCTCCATCAATGGGAGGAGTGGAGTGTCATAGCCAAGGCACAACAGCCCTTTCATTTACTGAGTGAGAAATGTCACAGAAATCTGGGGCAGATGTTTGCTGAGAACATGGTGGCAGAAGGGAGAAAGAAGAGCAAGAAGCAGCTTCTAGAAGTCTGGACTTTGGTTAGGTCACAGCTACAAATAGCTTTAAGACTTAGACCTGCTCAGTATTTTACTGCTACTTGTACATGATGCTTTTAGAAACAACAAGTAACAAAACAATGTAGACTGAAAGTGGTTGATTTAAATGACAGCAGAAACAAAAAAACTCAAATATGTGAGTCCAGTAGCTCCTTAAAAGAATATTAAATGTCAAAAGGCAAGAAAAATCCTCAGGCTGACTTCCAGCAGTTTAGTGCTTCCAGCCTGTTATGGCAAAAACATTGGCTGCTGTTGGTTTCCTGGGAATGAAGCATTTCACTGTGCATATTCTGCTGGCTCTTTATTCTCATTTAGCCTTTTATGCTCATTCTTTATCTTGCTCATTTGTAAAAAAAACCCACAAAGAAACCCCCACAAAAACCACACAGAACCAGTTTCAAGTTCTTTATCAGGCATAACAGAAAGGCTCTAGACACCAGAATATAAGTACAGCTAGAGTAGAAAAGCTCTTAGCTACAGAAGCTACCTTCCCCCCCCCAAAAAAAAAAACCAAAACCAAACCCAGGCACTATAAAGTGAGAACAGAAAGCCAAAGCATAAACGTAACCGAAGTTGCCAGCCAGGGCCTCTCCCTGGAGAGAGGAATTACTCAAGTTTGCACTGAAATACCAGGTGTGTGTTACACACAACTTTGTGTTTGTGCACATATGTGATGTCTGCTGGTACCTGATGCATACTTGTGTTTGATAGCAAAATGCCAAAAAAAAGGAGAAAAAAATACTTCTAAAAATAGCAGAGTCTGTAAACCAAAATAATGGCAGGTCAGACATGATGTTTTTCAGCATCAGGAAGAAATGATATATCACAGACTTGGACTTAAATTTTGGATGAAGGGACTCGTACCTCTTTGTGTTCATTGATGCTTTCATCATCCACTTGTTTGTGAGAGGATCAAATACTTCCATGCTTCCTAAGTGTTCATTTCCATCATGCCCACCAACTGCATAGACTTTACCTGAAACACATACACATCTTTCAATACCAAGACTCCTTGGCAACATTTCAGTTTTCATTTCTGCAACATCTCTGCCTCTATAGAGACAAAGAGCTCAAACAAAGACTAAAAGTTTTCAGTTTTTTTCAATGTTAGAATTTTTTAAGTATGGACTTTTTATTTTTATACTCTATACTGACCTAGAGATCTGTTCTAACATGGACTTCTCTACAAAGCTTGAGAGATGTAAAAAAAAAATTCTTCCCATAACTTGAGTACGACAGGTCAGATCAGGTTTGGACATTTATATCAGTCTCTCCAAATTTTCTATAGGGAAGAAAAGATCTCTGTTCTACTGCAGTAACACAAGGGCTACCATGTACAAGGGAAAGCTGCATTACAAATGTTAAGCTGCTCTGGACTGTATGGACCTCGTTTCTTAAGATGGGAAGATGCAAAACTTAAAGGTAGGTCTGCTCTTGGAAGAGTTATGGTCTTAGTGATGTGCCTGTATGGATTTAATTATGAAGGCAGCTACTGTGAGTACTAGCAAATTCTGGGTAACTGGTATGTAAGAATTAAAAATTATAAATGGATGAAAAAAAAAAATTAAATCATCTATTAAGACATGAGGCTATATACAGTTTATAGAATAGTTTAGGTTGGAAGGGAGCCTTAAAGGTCATTTGTTCCAGGTTCCCCTGCAGTGAGCAGGGACATCTTCAACTAGATGAGGTTGCTCACAGCCCTGTCCAACCTGACCATGAATGTTTCCAGGGATGGATCATCTACCACCTCTCTGAGAAATCTGTTCCAGTGTTTTGCCACACTCATTGTGAAAAAATTCCTCCTTATATCTATCTGAATCTACTTTCTCCATTAGTTTAAAACCATTACCTCTTGTCCTGCTGCAACAGACTGCTAAGTAGTTTGTCCCCATCTTTCTTACAAGCCCCCTTTAAGTCCTGAAACCACACTAAGGTCCCTTATCCAGGCTGAACACCACCAACTCTCAGCTTGCAGAAATGTCTTCTCTGTAAGGATACTAGATTGTTTCAGAATCAAAAAACCCTCCCTGGGGAAGAAACTTTACTCAGTTGAAGAGTATCTAACAATTAAACCATTGCCAGACAGATTTCTTTAGAAAGTACCAATTCCAGCAAAGGGAGGAAAACAAGTGCCTTTTTAATAACGTTGCTTGAGGATTACTTGAGGATTACTGACCTCCCACAGAAATCACACCCACGTGCCTTCTCCTGCTGTTCATTTCGGGGCCAAAGAACCAGTTGTTCTGACTGACAGAGTAACATTCAATGCTGCGGAATGGGTCACCAGATCCACCTCTGCCACCAACACAGAACAGCACACCTGAAGATGACAGAACAGGTTTCCAGAAAACAGCAGGAAGGTGGGGGATAAAACTGTACAGCAGAGTGAGCTGAAAATTACACAGTTCCAATGTTTATTCCTCTTCAAGGGGCATAGTCATCACCCTGCCTAACTGGATGCTGGATTTTGGCCTTTGCTTGTCAAGCTCCTATGGCAATTAGCTAGCTATGCTCTTGCAAAAGCAATGCATATTTTAAATATACTTTCAATGGTTTTGCTTAGGGAGATTAAATATAACAATGCAAAAATCTGAATTTGCTGTCTAATATCCATCACTCACTTTCTGGTGTAGGTTAGCCAAAGAGTTTGCCTAAACTTTTGCACCAAAAAGTGTCCATTTTCTTTGGTATAGGTTTGAGCACACTGCTTGCACATAACTGGCTTAACAGTTATACCTTTAATATATATAGAGAGAATTGGGATAAATAAATAATGTAATGCTTTAAAGAAAGAAAATGACTGCTAAAGTTCCTCTAGGAAAATGCAGCACAGCATTAACTAATTACCAGAGAGATACACAGTGGCTTTCCCAATTCTGCATTAAAAGCCATTTACACAGCTGGGTCATCTTTTCTCCACACCACTCCCTAGGATAATCAGACACACATTTAATTACCAGCAGTCTGCTTCCTTGGTGTTGTGCGAATGGAGTACTCAAAGTCTGGCACTGCCCTGCTGCTCAGGTGAAGATGGTAGTTTCTTGCTTCATCCAGCAAATCCCTACATTTTAGATTCTGCTTGACAATCTCTTCCTTTGCCACAACACCCATAAGGAAACAAATGGGCAAGAGAGGCAGTCGTACCTGACAGAGATGAAGACAGTTGGAGTAACTGCTGGGCTGAGTCCCACCATCCACACAAAGAACCCATGAGAGCTCCTGAGCTACTTTTCACTAAAAAACAGCACCTTTCATAGTTGTCTGGGGTTTTTTTTCCAGAATAACACCAATATGAACAGCTCCTTTTAGTGACAAATACTCACTACAGACATCTGCATTTAAGCAGCAGAGGAGAACTGGCTGGGACTGAGCAGAGAAGTGCTGCTGCCTGGACTGGACCTGGACCTGCACCTGCCTGGTGTGATGCAGCAGCTGTGACTTCGTCAGGAGAGCCCGTGTCAGGATAGCCTGAGCCTGCCAAGGGCAGGAAGAAATATCCTGATGGTGGTGAAACTTCAGAACACTATTGAAAATGTTAGACATTTCATTTATGTCTAGAATCCTAACCAATTCAAATGCTGGAGTCAGAGGGCTGTTGTTAGAATGGTTGAACTTTGGGGTGACAAGTCAGAAAGGAAACAGTCAGCACAAACTAGGTGTCCATTAAGGAGGTGTTGCTAGTGCAGTAACACCCTGCTCTAGTGTGACAGTTGAGAAGGTTTCAGTCCCATTTCTTCCACAGCCCTGCTAACAGACTCATGAGGTTAGTGGTATAGTAAGAACTCGAGGCTGGTGAATTCAGAAACTCATTATAACAAAACCCATAAGGCTGAGTGTGATGTAGATAATAACTGACAAGAAGCCCAGTCATGTTTTCAGCTAGCCAAATGTCCAAATCAACTGATGGCTCCATATCCTCTGGCAGATAAGCCATGTTTACAGGAAGGGCTTTACTTTATCACTGCTTCATTCTGAACTCTGGTTTTCACAAACAGAATAAAGCTGTGGAACTGAACTGCTAACACAACTGGGCATTTTAAATCAGTCTTTTTTTTTTTTTTTAAATCTCAAAAGATATTTCCTGTTTGTACCAAAAACCTTGTGTTAGTCTAGGTGAAACTTTTGGAAGATGGCTAATAAGCAGTTGTGATCTTTTAACAGAACATGTGAAAAAATTATGCATGAAGACAATGACAGCTGCAAGGCAGTGGACCTCTCGTTACTCACATGACTCAAGTATTAGCAATTCTGACAAATGCAAAATAATCAAGTTGGAGTCCAGTGCCAGCTGAAACAGCAGAGTTGATCCTATCTGCTAAGATGGACAGGACATTCTGCAGTGCCTGGCATGCTCTTCCCCAGCACAGGTTACCCATACCTGTCTCAAATACTATGTTTTAAAATCCCATAACCAGCACATATGGATCTTGAATAAGTGAGGTAGGAGGAGGTGTGATGGGTGTTTAAATGAGTTCAGCTGAGTGACCTCTTGACACCTGTATGTATTTCTTTCAGAAGCAATGGACTTACATCAGGCTTAGACAATTGAACTGCAAACTCCTTTTGGATCCTATAGGTAACCAGCACTGCTTTCCTAGTGAGCATTAAAGGGTTTAGCATATGTTTCCTAGCATGCCAGGTGAGCTAACACATCTTGGTCTTTTGTTAATTAAATATAGAGAATGTCCTACAAGTAACACATCTCTGTTACAGCTTTACTTTCTTAGTCTCGCAAACACCTTAACAGATTTGCTCTCCTTTCTTAAACACAAATATTTACCAGCAAGTGCAGTGAGTGTTTCAGGCAGCAGTAGTATCAAACCAACTGAAGTGATGGCTTTGTTTTCCTGTATGTCTAAATCTACATCATTTTTGTTCTAACACAGATGCACCTTTTTATTGGCTCCCCACCACTCAGCCACGAACGACTCTCTTGTTTACAGAATCTGGAGAATACAACTTCTTCCTGATTTTCAAGACACCTAACCTGCTCCCCCTGTCAACTCACAATTGAGAATACCAGATGAGGCACCAACTTCTGAAAACATTTTTTATCTTGAGCCCCACCTACGTACAAACAGTTGATTATACAGGCACCTGGCACCCTATCTGCCCTACCTGTGCGAGTATTTCATCCAGCCACAAAGCGTGATGCTGTGGATTGGCCAGTAGCCACTTGATGGCAGCGTTGTAAACCTGCTTTTCATTCTCAATATTCAGGTCACTAGAGGAGAGGAGTTTATGGAGGTGCTGTGGTGACACACTCACAAAGTCTTCACACTCCACCACTTCTGTGAAATGTTCACAAGCGTACTGGTCAGCCATGTCCATCAAGTCGATGCGGTTGTGACTTTCTGCAAATGCCCTGACTGCCAGGCAGTTGGAGGGATGGAAGTGCAGTTTCATGTATTCACAGCATGCCTTTGCTACCAGCTCCACCTGAAGAATGCAAGCAGCATACAAGAGGGGCTGGACATTATCCACTGTCAGAGTAAGCCGAGAGGAGTAGGCAAACTTCACTAGGTCTTCCATTGCATCACCATCAAAGTCCCTGATCTCAATCAATGTCTGCTTGGCTTCAGCCATTTCTGAGAGAAACATGGCTCTGAAGTAGGGTATAACACAAGCTAGCACCAGTTTGTGGCATGAGATAAGCTTTGAACCAACCTGGAAAAAAAAACAAAAAACACAAATCCCTCCAGTCTTTGAATGGAATGTCAGTTTCAGCTACCAGAGGTTGAACAGCTATGCTGAAATAAGAATTCTGAACTTGATATGCAAAGAGACACTACATTTTGCTCAAACAAATTAACTCCACTTGCCCTGTACTTCTGACATTAGATCAGTGTATCCCGAGCAGATACGTGTTGTTAACTTGTCTGCCAGAGTAAGGCAAGACCATAACACAAGGAAATGAGAGCACTGCTGCACAGAACTTGCTTTTCTTTAACAGCTGTGTCCTGCTATTTCAAATGAAACATCCTTAGGAACCTTCTAGATGCATCCTGGAAATAGCAGGAGATTGCAAGACGCCTTTTAATGTATATTCAAAGACTTGAAGAGGCATGGAACCTTTAATGTGAGATTTTTAGACTACACAGTTTAAAACCCTAAACTTTTGCTAATGCAGAGGAGTTGATAAAGCTGTTTATAGAAGCAAGTTAATGTAAAACATTAACAGGGATTATTAAAAGTTACCCATCACTTCAAGATTTTTAGAATTTGTTTAGCCATATCATATCCCCCATAAAGATGAGGTATTTTTCAAAATTCTGATCAGAAAGGACAAAATAAGCTTTTCGCTTACAAAATTCTATAATTCTATTACATTTTAAAAAGAATGTAAATATTGAAGGTAAATGAAGAATCCACTGCTTATTTTTGTTACAGGAGTGCTTTCTTACAGCCTTTGGCATTCTGCAGTCTATGCCAACATAAAAGTATGGCCAAGTTAAGAACCAGTTTCCCTGACAGACTCAAATGACATATTCATTTTCAGATGAAGGTGTCACAGTGAACTGTTTTCATTTTTTGAAAAAAAGAAAATTAAATTATAAAGAATAATTTGGATTATTGCCCTACCCTTTTAAAAAGGGTGTATTATCAACAAAGCTGTAACCTGCTGCTGATTGGTAAGTTGAAAGCAAACAACCATGACAGAGTACACAGACAAAGAGGGGAAAAATGGATAATTCAATATAAGTTCATTAGATCCTTCCAGAGGATACAATTCCTACATCTACCAGAACACCAAACCAACAGGAGAAAAGCCCATGGCATGCATCTGCCACTCTCTGCCTTCTAACAGGGAGGTATTCATGATGGTAACAGTACAGTAGCTGAAATTCCAGCTTCTAAGTCTAGAGCAGAGTTAATTATAGTATATAGTATAGTTATTATAGCACTGATGCAAAAAGATGCTACCAGCTGGCCTGCAACATCAGAGAAAGCTCCTAGGCTGTCCTCACCTTCAGCCATTTTTATTCTACTCATGATCCCACTCTCTGATTACATCTCTCATTTGAATTAGTAGCTTCTCAATTTAACCCAGATCTGCCTAGTTTTGAACATCTGGAATACCCTTGGTATTTTCAAATCAGAACTCCCCTCCAGTTACTGGCTATCACAGATACACAATCATATTTTGAGAGCCATCAGTTAAATTAGTAATATTTTTGACAACAGCAATGCCAAAATTGCACACTATCAGAAATCATGCTCAAAAAGCAGGAAGAAAAAAATACCAGAGCACTACAGAAAGAAAAATCAAACCCTCCAGAAAATTCTAGTTCAAGATACAGTTACCAGTTAGTTGAAAATCACTGATTTAAGAAGCCTTACAGCAAGATGCACATAGGTTGCTCTATCTTCCATAGATTGTATTTTCCACCTGAGGACCTGAAGCTAAGTCATTCAATCCAATATATTTTTAAATTACCAAACTGGCTCCACACAAATAATAAACATTAATACAAGGATAACTTAGGGAAGGTTAAACTGCACCCACAGTAAGGTACACTTCACAAACCAAGTTTCCCTAGCAGAAGGATATATTTATAACTCTCTGCCTTTTTGCAAGGGGGAATTGAAAAGGCAAGGATTAGGTCAAGAAAAGAGAAGAGAATGGTTGTTAAGAGGTCTGACATTAACCTTCTTCCCAAAAATGGCTTTTCAAATAATATACAGAAAGACCTGATAATGAGCTCTCCCAAAAGTTCAGTTTCCTGGCTCTCAAGCTGTCTGGAGCAGCATCAGTATTGTTGTTCAATGTCCTACAAACAATTAATACTTAACTGTGAGAAGCCATTTGCTGCTGCATCTAGATATCTGAGTATCTAGAGATGTCTCAGATGCCACAGGTATCCTATGGCTTCCATGCCACTGCCCAACACCACAGCCACCTCCAATGCACTCCATTCAGAGCTCTATCTTCAGACTGCTAAACATATGGATATGTGACAGTATCACCTTCAGTGTAACATCGCAGAGCTCTCCAGCTTCAAAGAAGTGAAGAAGGGAGCAATGAAAATCCTTCCAAGCCTCATTTGCTTCAAACACAAAGCTGTCATCTTCACCGTCGCTGGTGGCAGACCGAGGCTGCTGCTGCTGCTGCCGCCTTTTCCCCTTTATCAGATGTTGCTTTCCCTGCTCTGGAACCATTGATTCCGAAGCCATTGGCTGTTTCTTCTTGCACTGTGTGAATATTCAAAAACTTCTGCCTCGACACAATCTTGCCCATCAGGAGTGAAGTCCTAAAATGCAGTTAAAATTCTGCTTATCTTCCTGTTCAAAAACAAACAAACAAAACAAAACAAATCACCACACAGCAAAGCAGATGCAACATTATATGCTGCTAGTATCTAACACTTTGACTACTTTATAAATACTACCAGTAATCTTAACTGGGGAAGGTGGAGAAAGGGAAAAAAAGAGACTCACAGTCAAGAATCCTATTCAAGTTCCTTTAGGAAAAGCCACTGTTCGTGAACTTGCCCACACTTCTTGAAAAAAAGACATGAAAAAGGATGTGTCTTCCAACATTCCTCCCCTCATTGCTGTGGATGACAAAGAAACAGAAGAGACATGGTCCACAGACAGCTGTGCTTCTTAGGTCCCTAACCCTCATGGGTGTTTTACACATACTCATTACTCAGCTTTCCTAAGTCTCTTGAAAAGCTGAAGCAATCCTTAAGTTTAAGAACAAGAATTAACACTTACAGAAAAATCTTGGAATGAAAATTTCCTTTTACCTAGCAACCTTACTAGTCCAACAGATTGATATTTAAAGTTAAGCAGTAGAGAAAAAATTTCCTAGTTCAGTAGCCTGTTCTAATGGTTTACAAAGCCTGTCCTGTTTTCAAGTTTTCTGTTTAATTTATTATGCATTCATGATTCATTCTATGCTAAAAATTGATGATTTGGATGAGGCCTTGTGCAACCTGGGCTGGGTATCCCTGCCCATGCAGGGATTGGATCTTGATCATCTTTAAGGTCCCTTTCTACAATTACTGCAGTTTAGTGATTTCTGCTCATGGGCTCTGGTGGGGGGAGTACTGAAGTAGCAAAAAAAAATCTACAATAAAACTGTAAGTCTTGTGTCTGGAAGCAGAACTGATTTTCTCCTGGAATGTTTTTAAAGTGTCCACACCTCTTATTAAATTTACACATCCCCAGAGGAAGAGCAGGAGTGACTTGAGGTGATGGTGTTACTATCTGCAGTAGTCACCACAGGGCTGTTGTCAGATGTCCTCAGATTATTCACCAATGGTGCTGTAAACAAGGTAAGTGTTCCTTTAAACAATATCTAAGAGAAAGCTCTTACTTGTTCCAAACCTACAAACTAGCTTGAAGGTATTACAGATCACATGATATATAGCAAGGAGTGTGTAGCATGGAGTACCATTTTCAGCTGAAAACTTCTATTATTTGACAATTTATTTGAGAAATTTTTATACTTTTTTTTTTCATAGTTCATTACAAGGAAAAATCTTGCTGTTTTGATTCTTGACTTTTAAATTCAAATTAATCCTCCACTCCTGGTACTCACCACCTTTGCTTGCTTTAACATGTCCTTCAGTGAAGCTGCAATTACCACTGACATGAAGCTATGAAGTGACAGAAGTGAACATACAAGCAAGAGGAAAAAGAGAGGCTGAAATGCTGTACTAGGGTCTTGAAAAGCATACTGCCACCAACCACAAGACAACAGCTCACACCTCCAGAGTCATGAGGTTTTTCCATGTGGTATATATGCTACATTTGTTGTCATGCTTTAACTGCATGTGTAATTTCCAAAACAATTCTGTACCTCACTGTAGAAGAGGTTGATGGTGAATGTATTACCTGTCTGGGTAAGTCACTGTAAACACCAACACAAAACCCATGAGTCTTGAGATAAATAAGTTATCTTTTTCAAGATAAAAAGTGTAATTTTTAAGATTAAAGAAAAATTATTAAGTATTATTAAATACTGTTTTAAATAAAGTGATCAGTAACCCAAAAGTAAAACTCAAAAAACCCACTAATCTGTATCTGATGCTTGTATCACATGAAGGTCTTGGAGATACTGAGCTCTCATTTGTAAGAAAAGTTGAGTGCATATTTGGATATGAACACACTTGCAGGGGAACAAACCAGAAATCACACCAGAGGATACTAAGGCCATTGCTCAAGTACACAGCCAACAATCACATGTACAAGGGAACATGTATGTATGGCAACATCAAGTAAGTGTATGGGAACATGAGAGCAAGACAGTTACTGCTCCTCAGGTAAAAAGAAGTTTCTGAAACATGTTAGAAAGTAAAATGTTCACTGTAACATTAAGAAAATATTCAGATAGCAAGTCCAACACGCTTCTGTTCCATTCTGATGAGAATCTGTGGCAGATAATAATATCTTAAATAAGATTTTTCTTCTTTCCCCAAGTCACCAATACAAAAGCATCTTTCTATGACGCATCTCAATCATACAAATCTTTTTAGATACCTATCCACAAACCCCGTATTTGTCTGAATTACAGGTTTTCAGCAAATCACCACCTCCTGTGGAAAGTATCAGCTGTAGCTGTAAGACAGCTGTAAAGCTAACTTCTGAAGGAGGGCCAGGTCACTGTATTATATCCAGTTGGCTGTTAATTGGATCTGGCTTGAGAAACTGCACTGTTAGGAATTATATTGCCCATTTGAAATATGAAGGGATTTTCACAGTTGGATTTAGGAGAAGTCAAGAGCCTACCATACTTAACTGCTGTAAAGAGCCTGCCTCTATCAAAATGGTGCACTACTCCAGTTAAATACAAAGAGAACAAATATTACTGATGTAAAACCACAGTATTAAGATGATTTACTGAAGTGTGGGATGCAAACTATCATTACCCAGACAGAAGGAGAGAGCAGATGTTTCATTTGCAGACAATACTGGTTTGCACTGATCTGAATGCTTAGTTCTAGATCTTTACTGCTGTCAGATTTTAAACAGAACAGAAATGAGTTTTAGTAGTACTTGAATCAACTCTGGAAATCTGAAGGTCAGGATATTTCAACTCCAAACCTACTCCTCCTTCCAGCTTGAAGTGGAATGGTAGATATTTTTGTCACTGCACAATCTTAAAGGGATAGCATATGAAAAGAACAAGAATTTGAAGCTGTATTTACCCTCTTTAATTATAAAGAAGTTCACTAGTTTAAGGACCACTAACTAGAAGGATTAATCAACTAGGAGATTAATGGTTAGTGTGCATGAGGCTTTGTTAATTATGTACCAAGAACATGCAAACTGAGTGAGAAGAGCCATTTACAGATCTGCTCCCTAAATCAACAGTAATGCAATGGGTAAGATACAACTGCTTGAGGTTAGTTTAGTACTGGTGAATCCTGCACTTACACAAAGACACACAACCTTTCCTGTCTAGAACAAAATTCTGTCATGGCCATTCAAGACCTCAGTAACATATGCTTCCTTTCATCTTAGCAATTAAGGCTTCCAGCCTTCGTACAGTCTAGTATTGTGACTACAGTAAGCATCTGAGTGACCATCAAAGAAAGCAACTAAGGAAACTAAAGGAAGTGCCTCAATCCTAAAAGCTGTTCTTGCAGACAACTGCTTGACATTTTCCATGAAAGAGTAACTGTATGACTGAAAAAAAACAAACTACAGATTTATAGCTTGTAACTGCTTGCTGAGAGCAGCTCAGCAATTTTCTTGCTCAAGTTAAATATTTAGAAATACTGATGTTGAAATACTGTTCCCAGAGTAGAGCTGGGAGCAGAGTTGGGCATTTGGACCTCAGTGCTAGTCCTCAGGTGAAGGACTGAAGATCCCCTCCTAGTTACTCCTCACCTTCAAACTCAGAAAAAGCAAGAAGGGATGGGAGGTCAGCACACAAGCAGATAATCTTGGTTTTGCTGCAATGCAGATAGCAGTAAAATCCTAAAGTCAAGTGATTTTAGTAAAGCAATAAAGTCAAGATGGGCTGAGGGAGCTGGGGTTGTTCAGGGGAAGGCTCCAGGAGACCAAATAGTGACCTTCCAGTATCTGAAGGGGCTGTGTGCAAGGGCCTGGAATGATGGGACAAGGGGCAATGGTTTTTGAATTAGAGAAGAACAGATTTAGATTGGATGTTAGGAAAAAGATCTTTACCATGAGGGCAGTAGAACAATGGCAGAGGTTGCCCAGGAAGGTGTCTGAGGCCTCACCCCTGGAGATATACAAGGTGAGGCTTGAGGAGGCTCTGAGCAACCTGATCTAGTTGAGGGTGTCCCTGCTCACTGCAGGGGGGCTGGGCTAGGTGAGCTTTAGAGGTTCCCTCCAACCCAAATAATTCTATGATTCTGGTTCAGCCATTCTAACTAAATCTGAAACTGAATTAAGTGTACAATTCCTCAAGTCACATAGAATATTTACTTAAATACTAAAATATCTCAAATTACTTTGAAGCAAAAAGAAGTGGAAAACGTTAGTGTCAAGACAAGAATGAACACTTTTCCCCTGTCATGAAATTAAAGCCCAAGAATCCTGGCTGAGAAGCCAACCTAGATGTTGGAGTATATGGTCTCCTCCCCCTGTCAGGTACCATGCCAGACAGTGCCCCAAAAAGAGAGGATCACCTTCCACTGACACAAGGGAAGAAGACATTTCAGTGATGCCAAACACAACCAAAACCAGGACTCCCACTACCACTGCAGCTACACAGTGTCCAGATGAGAGGTGTTATGATACCCATGAATCCAGTAGTTGTTCTGAGCAGTAGTACTGAATTTGGAAAAAAGCACTTCAGAAGACATCAAGACACAGGTCAGGTGAAGTTTTCCTAACAATCCTGTGTATCATTTGGTTACCCATCTACAAGATGAACATAAATCACATCATCTGTGTGGAGGAGGGCAGTTAACCTCACTATGAAAACAAAAGGGCCTGTTCACTGAAGGAGACCATAAATTTGCCTTCTGTAAATGGAAAGTGTGTAGCCCTGTGAGCTGTGAGGTTCTGCAGATGACCTGAATACAGGCTGAATGCCTGTAAGTATGTACAGGTCTGCACGTGTGCCTGTGTAAAACTAACTTGTCTAATACAGAGCCTGACAATTCTCTGCAGGTAATTACATGGTGGTGTAATTGGTGCTGCTGACCACAAGATTAGATAAGGATATGCATTGACAGTATCTTCTCCAGTTTATTTTAGCTAACAGAAAGTCTAGCTGTTGTTCTATGTTATACTAACAAAACTTGAACATTTGAAAGGAAGGCAGCTGGCAGAGCTTAGCAAAAGACAAGAGGGAGCAGAGTGGAAAGGGCAGGAGGCAGCTGCCCAGCAAACTGCAGCCAAGCAGCAGCTTTGGCAGGGACTGTACCAAGAGGCTGTACCATCTTCAGTCTGGTTCCATCTGCATCACCAATGAGGAACACAGGGAAAAAAGTGATAGGCAAAGCAGTACAGATAAAACCTCAGTGCTCTCCCCTTCTGCACCAGCTCTGTCAAAGGAGTTATGGAAACCCACACAAAACTGTACAAATGCCTATGCTAATTAAGTCAAATCAGAAAAGGCTGGAAAACATGGGAAAATTCAAGTTACACACTGTTACAAGCCTAAGCCCACTGTACTTTTCCTCAGAAATTTAGTTAATAGCAAAAAAAATCAGAAACCATGCATTAGGTGGCTTAGCTTGTTTATAGAATCATCATCACAGAATGGTTTGGGTTGGAAGGGACCTTAAGATCATCTAGTTCTAAATCCCCTCTAAGTCCTCCCACTAGAACACATTGCTCAAGGCCTTCAACACTGCCAGGGAGAGGGCAGCCACAGCTTCCTTGGGCAGCCTGGGCCAGTGTCCCAGTGTCTTTCCACCAGTGAAGAATTTCTTCCTCATGTCTAATCTAAATCTCTCCTCTTCCAGTTTAAAGCCATTAACCCTTGTCCTATCACCACACACCCTTATAAATAGTCCAGCTTCCTCCCCAGCTTTCCTGCAGCCCCCCTCCAGGTACTGGAAAGCTACCATGTCTCCCTGGAGCTTTTCCTTCTCCAGACTGAACAACCTCAAGTCTCTCAGACTGTCCTCATAGGAGAGGTGCTCCACCTCTTCTGTCATATTTGTGGCTCTCCCCTGGACTCGGTCCAACAGCTCCATGTCCTTCCTGTATTGGGGCTCCAGAACTGGACACACAACTCTAGGTGGGGTCTCATGAGACTGGAGGAAAAGAATCACCCCCACTGGCCATGCTTCTCTTTGACACAGTTGGCTTTCTGGGCTGCAAGCTCACATTGCTGGCTCATGTTGAGCTTTGCATTAATCAACACATCCAAGACCTTCTCCTCAGGGCTGCTCTCAATCCATTCACTGCCCAGCCTGAACTTGTCTTGGAATTGCCCGAACCCTAATGTAGGGCCTTGCACTTGGCCTTGTTGAACTTCATGAAGCTGGTACGGGCCCACCTCTCAAACCTGTCAAGGTCCCTCTGGATGGCATCCCTTCCCTTCAGCCTGTCAACCACACCACACAGTTTGGTGGCATCAGCAAACTTGCTGAGGGTACACTCAATTCTCCTGTTCATGTCTCCAACAAGGATGTTAAACAGCATCAGTCTCTGTACTGACCCTTGAGTAACTCCCCTTGTCACTGGTCTCCATTTGGACAGCAAGCTGTTAACCACTGCCCTTTAAGTGTGACCAGTCAGCCAATTCCTTATCCATTGACTGATCAATCCACTGAATCCCTACCTTTTTAACTTAGAGATCAGGATGTTGGGCAGGACAGTGTCATTGCTTTGCACAAGTACAGGCAGATGACTTCAGTTGCTCTCCCTTTGTCCATCTTTAAAACCACAAGGCTTCCTTTTGTAGAAATCCACTAAACAGACTACACTAATATAACATTTCTAGATCCTTTCAGTATTTCAAAAGTTCTTTGTAGAAAAGATCATGTGTTTCATTTTTTTTTCTTACTTGTCACACAGGTAGTTCAGAAAACAATGAAGTGGGTACAGGTGGCACCATCTTTCATCTGCTTCTATAGCCAAGGCCCCATCAGTGCTGTAAACATACACACAGTGAATGAGAACTACTTGGAAAAATGCAACAGAAAAAGTGTCTTGTTGATCATGTTCAGATAAAATCACATTTTGGAAATAATTCTGCCTGGCAATCCCTTAGTCCCACTTTCAGAAGGCTGTTTCTCTGCTTCCTTTGATCCAATATATGAATATGCTCAACAAAATTCTGCTGAGGTTTAATCTCAGTTTTGATCAAACACTAGAAACACCATCCTCTGGGTTTTACGGGATGACAGGTTGATAATTTTGAATAATCAAAACCAAATTAACAACCTCATCTGCATGAAGTACTTATGCTTGATTTACTCTTGCTCCAGAATGACCAAAACCCACCAGAGGCCCCAGAACAGTGAAGGAGGATTCTGCTTTGCAGCTACAGGTGTCCTTAGGAAGTGATGTATTTATGCAAAGTAACCTTGGGTGTATCCAAAAAGTAAACAACAAAAGAAAAAAACACTGCAAAACAGTGAAATCTTGGGAGCATAATGAAGTGTTGAAAGATACAAAAATTTAAACTAGTACTTCATATTTCTGGGACCTGATTAAAAGTAACAGTAGTTAAAAGGTTGTCTGCAGCACGTGTTTAGTGCAGCCCTACGTGGAAGCAGGGAGAGCAAAATAATTTCTACGTCATTTGCCAGCTGCCCTTTAACCTGCACTTGTAAATCAAGGTATGGTACCAAATAAAGCATCACAGAGCTGTAGACAAACACCATTTCCCATACACCCACCAGGCTCATTCTCTCAGAGTTTTCTGTCTTAGCTGACAACCGTTCTGTTTTCTGGAGCCTCTACTCTACTGCTACACTCATAAGTCAAACAGTTCAAACCATAAAGCAAGATCATCTTCCTTTTGACCAAGAGCTGTAAGGCTCCTTCAAAATCTGTTGGACTTCAGGAAGGGACACAGATAATAGGAGATAAAATAACCCAAACAGCTGTAACTATCAATGCAGGAAATTATCACTACAAAATCCACTTGGTGAAGCCTGCTAAGGGAGGAGTAAGACACTGGCTAGCAAGGTGCTATGCTGCCTTGCCTAAGATTACTGGCACTAGTTAAACAATTACTGTGCCCTTTTGTGACCACATTGATTAAAACTGCTCTTACACAGAAATGGCCGACTAAGAAACTGGATGCCAAGCTACTGATGTCTCAGTAAGAATTTATAAAGAAACCAGGTCATGAGTACATAGCTAATAACATGCTGCACAGGAACAATCTTGGTGTGCTGCAAAGCTGACACACTTCTTACATAGCACAAGAACTCTCACAGAAATTCTAAGAGAAGAATCAGTCCAAGCTAACTTAAAAACCTCAGACCAAATTTCTTAACAAAGCTGAACCAACCTTCTGCAGCTTAACCTCCATTACAAGCAATCACAGTCATTTGTGCACACCTGCTATTGTTTTAGTTTGTTAACATTTGCTGAGCTGTTTTACCTGCTGTAAAATACTTCTCTGTAGTCACACTGGTGCAAACTCTTTCTCCAATATACTTCCAGAGGCCTTTACAACAGGCACAGAAAACCAGCTGAGGTTTACACCCTTTACTGCTGCAGATAACACAGGCAAAGGAAGAAGCACAGCTCCATGAACTAGGAGGCTCTATTTTGAGAACTAACTGCCTCCACACTCCTTATGGGTAACAGCTTGATTAAATGGTGCTTCCCAGCAGCCAGTAAGCAAGGGGCTTGAGTGGAGATGGGAAGGTGGAACCTCTCACAGCAGGAAGGAAACTCAAGCAGGCAATATTGCTCGTGGAGTTACTGCACCTGAAATTCTCATTCGAGACAGAAGGAGAGGCTAGGAACTCCTAAGGCTCTCCCCAGTATAAACAGGTACGCTCAGCTGGGCGCTCTGGAGCGGCAATAACCGTTTCCATCGGCAAAGGGGGGCAGGCCCGAGACTCTGCCCTGCCCCGCGGCCGAAGGAGCCCCACAGGAGGGGGGTCTGGGCCGCCCACCTCCAGCTGGGAGCGGGCGGGGGGAGGTCTGGGAGAGGAATGGATGCCGAGGGTCGCGGCGCTCCAGGCTCTGGGCTTTCCTGCTCCTTTCATCTCGGGCCTGTGGCGTTGCGAAAATGCAGCGCGCCTGGCTTCCTCCTCCATCCCGACTCCCCTTAGGAGAAGGAAGGGCTTGGTCCCTGCCTGAGCTGATGATGCATTTTTCACTTCTCTTAGTTTTTAGAGGAACCATGCTGGGTGGTTGTGACCAATGGCTCAGTGTCCAAATGGAGATGTGTGACGAGTGGTGCTCCTCAGAGTTCACTGCTGGGACCAGTGCTGCTTGACATCTTTGTTAGTGACATGGACAGTGGAATGGAGTGCACCCTCAGCTGATGACACCAAAGTGTGTGGTGAAGCCCCCAGGCTGGAGGGAAGGGACCTGGACAGGCTGGAGAGGTGGGCTTGTGCAAACTGCATGAAGATCAACAAGGCCAAGGGCAAGGTTCTGCACCTGGGTCAGGACAATCCCAGGCATCAATACAGGTTGGGAGGAGCAAGGATTGAGGACAGCCCTGAGGAGAAGGACTTGGGGGTGGTGGTGCAGCAGAAGCTCCACAGGAGCCATCAATGTGCACCTGCAGCCCAGAAAGCCAACGGGGTCCTGGGCTGCATCAAAAGAAGCACAGACAGCGGTCGAGGGAGGGGATTCTCCTCCTCTGCTCTGCTCTGGTGAGACCCCACCTGGAGTACTGTGTCCAGTTCTGGAGTCCCCAGCACAGGAAGGCCATGGAGCTCCTGGGACATGTCCAGAGGAGAGAGATGTGTAATGCTCAGAGGGCTGGAGCACCTCCCCTGTGAAGCCAGGCTGAGGGAGTTGGGGTTGTTCAGCCTGGAGAAGAGGAGGCTCCCAGGTGACCTCAGAGCAACCTTCCAGTATCTGAAGGGGCTACAAGAAAGCTGGGGTAGGGCTTTTGACACAGGTGTGTAGTGAGAGGACAAGGGGCAGTGGTTCAAAACTCAAAGGGAAGATTTAGGGTAGACATTAGGATGAAATTCTTTCCTGTGAGGGTGGTGAGAGCCTGGCCCCTGTTGCCCAGGTGTCCCTGCCCATGCAAGGGGGTTGGAACTGCATGATCTTTAAGGTACCTTCCAACCTAAACCATTCCATGTTTTTGTATTCCACTTGTGTTCATTGCTGACTCACTGACTGGAGAAGGTGCTGCAGCAACAACAGCTCTGATCCTGTGCTTTACCTTCCCAACCCTGCTCTGCCCCTCCCAGGGACAAGGAAGCAGCAGAGCAGGCATTCTTGACAGGAGGAGGGGACAAGGGCTGCTGCCCCACTTCTCCCAAGCAAGGACAGCAGAGCAGTTGCCACAGCACTGAAAGGGTCAGCCAGATCTGCCAACCACCAGGCCAGGCTGCAGGGACGATGCAGGTCCCTGGTCAAAGCAGGAAGCCACACCATGTACCAGGTACAGGGCCAGGCATGGCATGCCTAAAGCACACACAAGGGCTGGGGCCAAGACCTGGGCTTAAATGCAGGTGCCAGCCCAGGGGCAGGGGGTCAATGAGGGAAGGCTTCCTACTGAGCCCTCTCACAGCTCCTCACCACAAGCTCGTGTCCTGCTCTGAGGGGACCCGCTTTGACCAGGAGGTTAAATGCCAAAGATCTTTGGCCTCTGGCACAGGAGCACAGCACCTGATGAAACATGGGTCAAAGGCCTCTTCAGAACACAGATTATCTTCCCACCTCCTTGTGCAACTCCCAACTGCACCAAGCACTTAGTTGGCTCACAGCCATCTGTGGGAGGCCTGAACACACTTTGGCACAGCTGGAAATAGCTGGCTTCCACTAGAATTCATCCCACTCACCTGAACATTTCATGTTGGTCTGCAAGCGGGTTCTTCAGAAAATGGAGAGCCCTGGTCACCCATCTCCTTCTGCTCTTACGTGGCAACAGGTAGAAGTGCTGATCACGGGTACACGGCTAATAACATGCTGCACAGGAACAATCTTGGCGTGTTGCAAAGCTGACACACTTCTTACACGTGTGCTGGCAGCACAAATGGTTGCAATGTGTGCTAAATGACACAAAAAAAGGTTCCCTTTTTGCTCATGTAATATTCAGGTAACCGGATATTCAGGGTGTGGTAAAGGCCAAGGTCCCAGCTTGGGAACTGCTGCATCACAGCACAAGATTCCTGTATCCAAGAGATGAAAAGAAAGAAGGGGTTTGCAAACTTGAGGTAAAGAGACGGGCAGGGGAGGAAAAGGAAAAAGTTAAAAGCAAATTAAGAATACTTATGCATGGTTTCTATTTCAAATCAAAGCCAGGTCATGATGGGTGCCTAGCAGGAGCCTGAACGAGCAAGCTTCATACAGCCACCTACAGCTAAGTCCCCAAAGTGAAGAGTAGTGCCCAACATTCTGGTTTAGGAGTTCTTAGGAGTCAGGTTAGAACCTCTAGCCTTGTGCTCTGCCTGCCTCTGAACTGTCTCTCAGAGCTGATGCTTCTCTGCCTTCCCTGTCTCCTCTGTCTCAGACACACCACTGACCTGAGCCCTGTGCCAGGAAAATGACAGCACCACTGAGTGTGCAATTAGTGTCTGGCCCAAACAGTGATGTGCTAATTAAGAACAGAACAAAGTTCCAAGAGAAAAGTAGGAAGTGCCTAGCTCTGAATCTCTCTGCTGGCGTCAGCCCGGCCTCCAGCAGGCAACATGAGCAACAGTGCAGCCAAACTGCCAGGACAAAAAAAAAAAAAGGATTTCGGCAACTCTAATTTTAACTGGAGACCAGTTTGGGTTGGAGGAGGGGTGTTCTTGCAGCCATCACTCCTACCAAAGCAGCTCCAAAGGATCATTAAGTAAAACTATGAACAGAACCACGGTACATATAGTTCTCTAACTAAAGAGCAAGGAGGTAGGATCAGCGATCATTTTTAAGTAAGACCTTGCAGTTACTGTGTTAGAACCAAGCAAACCACCTGGAACTAGTTTTCTCCTGGTTCCTGTAAGCATTCCTGTTCTGGTTAAGCTTCTGGATACTCCATCCCAAGCCAGTACCAGCGTGAGCTATGCAACGTAGATCCAGCTAGATAAGGATGCTCCAGTTCGCACAGTCAGTGCCATTTTCCAAAGGAGGATGGGAGGAAACTCGGCAGCTGTGAGGTGGAAGACCTGGTATGGGTAACGAATTGAAGGGCAGACTAAGAGGGAACAGCCAGCTGAGAGCTCACCCGGGGAGTCCCATGTGCTGAAAGGACTTGTACCATTCAGCTTCCACTAAGTGACCTGGAAGAGGAGAGCAGGGAACGAGGTCTGCTTAGAACACACAGGAATTCAGAGGAAGGAGGGACTTGGACTCAGACTCGCCAGGAAGAAAACCGCTGGAGGACCTCATGAGACTGAGTGACTGGGCAGTCACACAGCAGGACTTGAGACAGAATTGCCATAGAGAGTTCAAGGGCCTCTCAAGATGTTTTTGCCAGTAACTGGATGAGCAACTTTATTGCCACTTCCGTCCCTCTTCCACTTGTGGCAAACGACAAAGAAGATGCTTTTGCCAGGGCAAACCCTGAGGTGCTCGCACACCTCCACCCACTCAGTGTCCTCAGCCACAAGGGCAGAAACTGGCCAGGAGCCACGTTTCAGTAGCCGTGCTGACAGCAGCAGCTCCTGTGACCGGGTGAGGGCCGGGGGTGGGTCAGTCAGGGCCGGGCTGAGGCCAAGGTCTCCGAGCAGAACGCCGCGGGCGAGTGGTGCGGGGTCATGCGGGCAGCGGGCTGCTGGCAGATCTACAACCCAGATCCTCGTCAGAAGAGAGTAAAGTTCAGTCGGCCAATCAAAGGACTTTCAGAAAAGCAATGAACCCGTTTCTGGATCTCCTCCTGTTTTTCCCTACGCTCATCTACTCCTACTTAGAGGCGTTTGCGAAGCTTTTTGTCCCCGTGAGGAGGAAGTCTGTCAGTGGGGAGCTGGTTCTCATCACGGGTGCTGGCCATGGCGTGGGGAGAGCGACTGCCTTTGAGTTCGCCAAGCGCCGGAGCAGACTGGTTCTGTGGGACATCAATAACTGAAGTCCACCATGAAGACCATGGCAAGTGCAAAGCAGCTCCATGTCTGCAAAGCAGCTATGTGTCTAAAGAGAGCCTCATCCACTTTGGTCATCGTGGTTGGGTGGTCTGTAGAAGACCCTCACTACAATTATCAGTTGCCCATGATGTCCCTTTAATCCTGATCCATAGGGTCTCTGTTCTTCATCCATCCCAGGTGCAGTCCCATGGACTCCAGCTTGTACCCTTTTATTCTTCCTGTGCTTCCTCAACAGTTTGTCCCCAGCAATCCCCACACTCCAGTCACAGGAACTGTCCCACCACATCTGGGTGATGCCAATAACATCCCAGCCCTGCAGGCATGCAGACCTGTGCAGCTCCTCCTTTGTTCCCCATGCTTCCTGCAGTGGCACAGAGGCACTTGGGATGAGCTCCTCTGAAGCAGTCTTACTGGCAGGGCTTGTATCTAGCCAGACCCATGCTGTCCTGTTGACCTGTGATTCTC
The DNA here is from genome assembly GCA_038090715.1 of Florisuga fusca. NCBI lineage: Eukaryota > Metazoa > Chordata > Aves > Apodiformes > Trochilidae > Florisuga > Florisuga fusca. Next base: position 938,768 of record JAAWXA010000013.1, read on the forward strand.
TTCCAGGCCCAGGGCATCTGTTAATAGCTCTTTTCTTTCACATGATGGGTGTGGGATGAACTGAGGATCCCCTCCCCTAGCATCCCTCGTTTAAAGCCCTACTAACTAAAGTGGACACCTCTGTCCAAAAGCTCTTTCCCCTTTCTCTTGACAGGTGGATCCCATCGGCCCCCCCATACATAAACTCTCAGAATGGTGCAGTTGTGTTTCAAGAGACAGAAATGTGGAAGCTGTAGCTGGGCTGTCTGTCACTGATGTGTTAATTAATCAAAATAAAGATGCATTTAGGACTTCCCAGGAGTTGAGGCCTTCTCTTGCATTGTACACAGGTGCAGAAGCCCTGTGGACTTCAGCTCACCAGCTGCACATGAATGAAGGTTTCCCTGTCTCAGCACGACCTTGCTCTTTGATTACACAACTCTCACTTATGAATACTGATGCAGACAGACTGCAGATTTTTCACTAGTTTGGATTGTTTTGTAACATAAGGAGAAAAACAGCCCATCTTGTTCTGAGTTTTCATGTAATAAACCACATTCTCAATCACAGATGATTAAGGGAGTGGAACATCTCCCTTATGAGGAAAGGCTGAGGGAGCTGGGTCTCTTTAGTTTGGAGAAAAGGAGACTGAGGGGTGACCTCATCAATGTTTTCAAATATGTAAGGGGTGAGTGTCAGGGAGATGGAGTTAGGCTTTTGTCAGTGGTGACCAGCGATAGGACAAGGGGTAATGGGTGTAAATTGGAGCATAGGAGGTTCAAGTTGAATATCCGAAAAATTTTTTTACTGTAAGGGTGACAGAGCCCTGGAACAGGCTGCCCAGGGGGGTTGTGGAGTCTCCTTCACTGGAGACATTCAAAACCCACCTGGACACGTTCCTGTGTGATGTACTCTAGGGGGCCCTGCTCTGGCAGGGGGGGTTGGACTAGATGATCTTTCGAGGTCCCTTCCAACCCCTAGGATTCTATGATTCTACGATTCTCTAGCATGCATGAAATGCAGGAGGGCACCTGGTAACTTGTAGAGAAATACTGCAGTGTTTTCACAGAAAGGTGTTTTGAAGGTGTATGGGAATTGCAGATGCACAGTGAGAAATGATACAAGGAAAGGGTGTATGCCAGACCTTAAATGCACCTCTAGGACCTGGTTATGACTTTCAGTGCCAAGTTTCAGAGCTTTGTGTTAAAGAACTGTATTTATTTGGAATAGGCCATTTGGATGAGGTATCACAGAACAAATAAGCCTGTATTATTTCAGGTACTCACTACAAAAGCACATGAAACAGTGTTCAGCACACATTGTTTTCACTCATGCCACTGGGAAACAAGAATCAAGTTTTGCTTTTCACTGTGTGCTTCTCTGCCCAATGACTGCATCAAATTTGACAAGAGTCAGCTTTTTCAGAACGTTCAGGGCGCGTTCTGGGAACAACCTGAAAGAGATAACATNTATTTTGACATTCTTCTGGCGTAGGAATAGATGTTCAGACACAAGAGACAAACTGAGACTTCACACTTGGTTGTTATTGAGGAAAAAAAAAAACAACAAAAAAACCAAAAGGACCCACCAACCAACCAAAAAAAAACCCAAAAAACCAACGGCCCAAGCTCTTTCCAGGGAGCATATGGCTTTCATATGGAAACCACAGTTCCAGCCCTGCACTGAGACAGGAAATGTCCACCAATGCTACATGTGCTTTACCAAGGTAAAGTCCCTCTTGGTGCCACACTCCCTTCTTGGCAGTGACTCCTTGCCTGGCTGGAATTTGAGGTTGGAATTCCAGTCCTCCCACAGACCTGAGCCACAGCTGTTTCCCTGGTAGCTGTGAACTGCTGAGGGGCTTGGCAGGGTTCTGCTATCGGGACAGAGTATCAGTTCAGCCTCTCCCTGGTCTGCTGCAGTGCCAGAGCAGCCGCAGGTGGGCAGGGGACAGGTGGCACACGTGTCTCTTTTCTGCCTCTGACAGCATGGCGTTGAGGAGACGGCAGCAGAATGCGAAAGGCTGGGAGCCACTGTTCAAGCCTTTGTGGTGGACTGCAGCAAAAGGGAGGAAATCTACAGTGCTGCAGAGAAGGTATGGGAGCAGGGGCATATGGGAGGGATTACACAGAGGTGCTCAATTTTCCGAAAGGTCAGGAAAACCCAGAGGTGTTGTACATGAGTCATGCGAGCCCTTGGCATCTCCCCGCTTGTTGCTGCTTTCTGTACAGAGGGTGCAGCAGCACTTCGGAGCTCACAGCCAGCCTCACCTTGTCTTGTGAGGCTCCAAGGTGTCATGCCTCGTTGCCAAGTTTGTTCTTTAGATTTCTGGTCCCTGAAGGAGCCACAGCCTTTTAGTTTTCTGAGCAGCACACAGACAATGCTGGGGACATTTGAAACATTTGATTTTAAAGGACAGAGCCCAGCTGGCTCAAAACAGTTTGTACCTCCATAGTCCCAACAGGGACTGCACGGAGCATGCTGTGTCTGTGGGCAGTGTGTGGGAGACTAAATACTGGCAGTAATTAAGGGAGAAGCATCAGCTCTAAGCCAGATTTCATGGTACTACTTGCACAGCACCTGCCACATCTGGAAAGGTGCCATGATCTTCCTCTCCCTAAAAGAAACAACGTTAAGAATTGCTGCTCACCCTTCCCAGCCTCGTATATTTTTCATAACAGATGACATGCAGCTTTCTGGTGTTTTTTCTGTCCAACAGGTGAGAAAGGACATTGGGGATGTCACCATCCTGGTGAATAACGCGGGTGTGATTACAGCTGCTGACCTGCTCTCGACTCAGGACCACCAGATTGAAAGAATGTTTGATGTCAACATTCTTGCTCACTTCTGGGTAAGGGCCATTACCTTCTTCCAACCTACATTTTGGAGGAGGGGGCATTGTTGAGGAGTCCTGGTTGGACTAACAATTCTTTCCAGCTACTAGGGAATTACAAAAGCATCTTTTGGACGTGTGTAGCACAGGGACAGCCAGCTAGGCTGACTGTTGGGAAACCTGATTAACCTCTTGCTGATCTGAGCCTGACCCAGTTGTTTGGTTCTCTCTTTTCTCTGTCTGATCTAGCCAGCAAGGGCCTCACCTGCAGCATGGGTGGGTCTTTGCCAGAGGTGTATTAGGGTCCTTCATCACATGGGTTAGGTTGGGCAACTGCAGCTGTGAACCTGCTCCCTGCCAGTAGAAAATACACAACTGGAAAATACAGAAAGACAATGTTTTAATCAGCTGCACAAAAGGCAGAAGGCACATGAATGGCGGGGCAGGTGCAGGTCAGGCAGAGCAGGGGAGGGGCAGCTCTGCAGCTCCCAGCCCAGGGCACAGAGAGTCCTTGCCCTTCCCCAGCTACACCTACCAGCCAGCCCAGTCTCCCTGGGCACTCTTCCTCTTGCTGTATGTACCCCTCTGCATCAACCACCTCATCTCCTGGCTCCTTGAGTTACTTCTGAGCCCACCTTGCAACAGTCCTGCCTCTGCCTGATCTGCATCTCTCACTTCTCCATGGACTTTCTCCCAGTGTTCTCCCAGCAGTGTCAGTCGAGGTGACACAGCTGGGCCCTATCTGAGCTGGGCCTAGGGTCCTTGGCAGGCCCACAGCAGAGCCCCGGGGCAGGGCAGGGGTTATTCAGTTGGAGGGTTTCAGCTGTGCAGGGCGTGTTTGCAGCAGAAGAGAAGCCACACTCTGATGAGGGTTTTACTGTACCTGGTGGGGTGAGACTGTAAGCATTGCCACTGACACCTGAGACATAAAAAGCAGCATAGGAAAGATGTGAGAATCAGCCTCTGTTCATAGTCAACTTGCCAAAACTTTCCTGTTTGCAAAATCTGTTGCCAGCTGTACCAGCTGAGCAGTGAAAGGGGATCTCTGGGGCTCTCAGAATCTGAGGTGCTGTGCAGCACGCAGCGTCAGCAACAGCAACAGTCACTCAATTAATGATATTCAGGGTCAGTGTTGGATGTGTGTAACAAAACATTGTTCTTTTCCCCCTTGTCTCACCCCCTCTCCGTGTTTGCATCTTGGTTAAACTAACTTGCAAGACCACAAGAGCTTTTCTGCCAGCCATGATGAACAACAACTACGGTCACATTGTCACGGTGGCTTCAGTAGCAGGTCATTTTGTGTTTTCTTTCCTGGTGTCTTATTGGTAAGTGATTTTGAAATCATCCTTCCTAATTTATCTTTATTTTCGATTGCCCGTGCTTCATCAGCAAGCAGAGAGTAACCAAAATGTTTCTCCCACTGAATATGGTTTGTCCAGAGGACAGTTGGACAAAACCTCAGCAGCCAGCATGTGAGGATGCCTGGAGGTTCCCACCAGGTTGCTTATTAGCTCTGACTGAATCAGGAGCAATGCTTGTGTGAGGGAATGGCCACGTGACACGTCAGCTAATGAAAGCTCCTTTTTTCTCTCTGCACCAATCCAGACCTTTGCATATCACGAAAGGTATCTCCTGCCCTTCTGTGTAGAATGCAGTGCTTCTGTGAGTAGTTGTGGTGTTGAGTAAACCTGTAAGGAGTAGCTTTGGATCCTCCTACCATTGTGGTAGTTGCTAGTGTGTAGGAACACTTCTGCCATCAGGAGACAAAGTTGCTTTTTGACTATAAAGTTACCTTTCAGAAGGTAAACACACGATCATACTGAGGGTGGTGTGAGCAGCTGGCCTGATGCAGCTAAGAGGCTGGTGCATTGCCTATTTCTGTTAGAAGCCACTGAGGCGTGGTGCAGGAACAGAAAAACTGATAGATTCTGTGTTGTCATTCTGCATCAGATCCAGCCCTCTGTAACAGTGGCTCCAGTGAGAGCCAGCTTCCCCTGGGATCACTCCTTCTCAGAGAGTCACTTGCTGTTATCAGTGTGAGAACTCCCCAGCCAGGGATTTCACTAGGACTACACTATCCAAATCAAAACAGTCTATCAGCTGATTCTCTAGTTCTGCTTTCATTGACTTCATGTAGACTCCTGTCCTGCACCAGTTCCTGTGGCATTAATTTTCTCAGTTTAGCAAGCATAATGTTCCTCTACTTCAAAACTCACATGCATTTATCATGAGATTCTCCTGTGTGGTTCAAGAAATGGTAGAGGGTCATTCCCCATTTCTATTCTGCTTTTGCTTCTTAATGTTACTGTCTTGGGCTGCATATCTTCTAAGCTTCTCCTCAGGTGTGAAAAAATGGAAGTCCACTGCTTTCTGCACATGAGGTGTCATTTTCTAGGAATTCCTGACATTCATCTGTCAGTTTGCAACTAAGATGACTTTTTCCAAAAGACATCATCAGGTCTTCATTCTTCTGACTCCCCCAAGAAACAGCAGCTGATCCAGCACTATTCTCTGGCACAGGGAAGGGTAGAAATTAGTCTGTGTCCTGCCTCTCAGATGGAGTACTTACAGGTTATTTTGCCTCCTAGTCACTACCTTGTGGTCTTTTCCCTTCTTCCCATTTGCCTTTGCAGAAAGCTTGAAATTGTATTTCTGCCTTCTCATTTGTGCTTTTTCCCCTCCTGCAGTTCAAGCAAGTTTGCTGCAGTTGGATTTCATAAAGCTCTGACAGAGGAGCTGTCTACCCTGGGAAAGGATGGGATAAAAACTACGTGCCTTTGTCCAGCCTTTATAAACACTGGATTTGTCAAAAACCCCACTCCAAGGTAACTAACAAAACTCTGCTTTCCTGTCCTTCCTTCATTGCGTCAAGGCGCTGCACATTGGCCCCAGCTTCAGGCCTTTGATACAAAAAGTTTGTGCAGTTGGCTAAAGAAAATCTGTGGTGTCAGTTAACATACAGAATGGTTGCATTTGAATTACCCGCGTTTGTGCAGATGTGAAGTATCCTACATCAGCTGGTACCTCCCATTCTACCACTGTAGCTCTTCCATGTTTGCTTTCCTGTGTAGGCTTGGAAGGATTTTGGAGACTGAAGAAGTTGCACAGGCCCTGATGGAAGGAATACTGACCAACCAGAAAATGGTTTTTGTTCCATCAAGTCAACGCTTTGGTTTAATCTTTGAAAGGTAACTAGAAAAAGGCAACCAACCAAACTCCCCAACATATATCAGTTTAACTTGCTGATGGTGCAGTCATCAGACTTGTCATTAAAGGTCAAGTTTTGATTTAGAACACATCACAAGTTAACCAAATAGTGCAGTTGTTCTTTCTAATGGCAACAGCAGACAGAATCCACTGAAAGGTTTTTTTAAGTGCTCTTACAGGTCATTATGATCACTTTCTGCATCTGTTCATAGTGGAGAACTCAAGTGCTCTATAGGCTGGTAAGGGAGGAAAGGGGAGCACACACTTCACACTTTATTTCCCTTTTGCTGCAAACCAGTTTCTCTGAACCAGTGTAAAAAGTGTTCCAGAAAGAGCTGAGGACCTGCTGTTTATTTGTGGTTTTTTTCTTCATGTCAACACCAAAGACTGAGGTCACAGAGGACTGGAAAATTGCTTTAGAAGGGCTTCTCTCTGACATGTAAAGCAATATTTGTCCTCACACATCTGTAATGTCAATTGTAGCTGCTGAGGATGTGTTTTCAGGTTCCAAACCTAGAATTAACATCTGAACACCTGAATTAGGTATTCAGTTCAGTTCTACAGAATCTCATTAAACTCTTGGTACTTTTTTGTTTGTGAAAGCCAGCAAACTTGGGTCTAATCCTAACCCCAGATTTCTCTTGATGAGTAAGTCTAACAATGCTCGGCTGTTTTTTTCTCTCCAAGAATCCCCCAAATTATCCAAGTAAGATTTGAAAAGCAAAGAGTAAGCAAATCCATGTATCTGTATTTAATAGCTGTCATGGGTTAGGCCCAGCTGGCAACAAAGTACCTCAGGACTGCTTGCTCACCCCTCCCCACACTGGGCAAGAGGAGAAAATAAAACTACCAAGTTCATGTGATGAGATAAAGACAGGGTGGGATCACTCACCAGATATGGTCAAAACAGTGTCAGTCTGGGGAAGAAAAATGAGTTTATCCCTGGTCAAATCAAAACAGGACAAAGAGAAAACAAACCCAGAGCTTTATTACCTTACCCCACCCTTCCCTTCTTCCCAGGCACAAACTGCTTTGCTCCTGATTACCTCCTCCCCATCGGTACAAGGGGGCAGGATGAGGGGTAATGATTTGTTTGTCACACATTTTCTGCCACTCCTTTCTCCCTGGGGAAAAGCATTCCTCACATTCTTCCCCCGCTCCATCTCGGCGTCCCTCTGACTGCAGAGAGTCCTTCAGGAGCCCCTGGGACATGAGTCCCTCCCATGGGCTGCAGTCCCTCAGGAACTGCTCCAGCCCGGGCTGCCCAGAGTCATGGCTGCTGCGGGAACAGTCACCTCCTCTGCCACGGGCTGCTCCAGGGATGCAGATCCACATCTGTGCCACCATTATCTTTCAGAGGCTGCTCCACCATGCTCCTCCATGGGCTGCAGAGGACAGCCTTTTACAATGGGCTGACAGGCAACCTCTGCTTGCTCACCTCCTTCCTCTCCACCCTNGGTGAGCAAGCAGAGGTTGCCTGTCAGCCCATTGTAAAAGGCTGTCCTCTGCAGCCCATGGAGGAGCATGGTGGAGCAGCCTCTGAAAGACAATGGTGGAGCAGATGTGGATCTGCATCCCTGGAGCAGCCCGTGGCAGAGGAGGTGACTGTTCCCGCAGCAGCCGTGACTCTGGGCAGCCCGGGCTGGAGCAGTTCCTGAGGGACTGCAGCCCATGGGAGGCACTCATGTCCCAGGGGCTCCTGAAGGACTCTCTGCAGTCAGAGGGACGCCGAGATGGAGCGGGGGAAGAATGTGAGGAATGCTTTTCCCCAGGGAGAAAGGAGTGGCAGAAAATGTGTGACAAACAAATCATTACCCCTCATCCTGCCCCCTTGTACCGATGGGGAGGAGGTAAAGACAGGGTGGGATCACTCACCAGATATGGTCAAAACAGTGTCAGTCTGGGGAAGAAAAATGAGTTTATCCCTGGTCAAATCAAAACAGGACAAAGAGAAAACAAACCCAGAGCTTTATTACCTTACCCCACCCTTCCCTTCTTCCCAGGCACAAACTGCTTTGCTCCTGATTACCTCCTCCCCATCGGTACAAGGGGGCAGGATGAGGGGTAATGATTTGTTTGTCACACATTTTCTGCCACTCCTTTCTCCCTGGGGAAAAGCATTCCTCACATTCTTCCCCCGCTCCATCTCGGCGTCCCTCTGACTGCAGAGAGTCCTTCAGGAGCCCCTGGGACATGAGTCCCTCCCATGGGCTGCAGTCCCTCAGGAACTGCTCCAGCCCGGGCTGCCCAGAGTCATGGCTGCTGCGGGAACAGTCACCTCCTCTGCCACGGGCTGCTCCAGGGATGCAGATCCACATCTGCTCCACCATTGTCTTTCAGAGGCTGCTCCACCATGCTCCTCCATGGGCTGCAGAGGACAGCCTTTTACAATGGGCTGACAGGCAACCTCTGCTTGCTCACCTCCTTCCTCTCCACCCTTACCTCCCCATCTCCTCTGCACTGAGGTATTATAGCAGTTAATTTCCCTTTCTTGAATATGTTAGTCACAGAGGTGAATCCACCGACACTGATGGGCTTGGACTTGGCCAGCTGCTGGTCCAGATTTTGGAGCTGGGGGAACTTCCAGCAGCTTCTCACAGGAGCTGCCCTTAGGGCCCTTTCCCAGCTACCAAAACCCCTCCACACCAAACCAAGCCAACAGTAAATCTTCTGGATCCTGCAGCAATATTGTAACTGGAATTGTGTTCAGTACATACCTGTCCTGGAACTGTCATGAAAAGAGATGGGTGGGATGGGAGTTAAAATAGAGATGGATGAGGGCCCTGTATTATCTGGAAGTAACACCCTGTTTAAGTCTTAGTATTATTCCACGTGTGTGAACACATTCTGCTCCCAGACCAACTCTCCCCTCACCTGCAGTGACACTTTTTATAATTTAAGTTTCTTATCCTACATTTAGTTCTATGTTATCTCTTTCAGGTTGTTTCCAGAACGCGCCCTGAACGTTCTGAAAAAGCTGACTCTTGTCAAATTTGATGCAGTCATTGGGCAGAGAAGCACACAGTGAAAAGCAAAACTTGATTCTTGTTTCCCAGTGGCATGAGTGAAAACAATGTGTGCTGAACACTGTTTCATGTGCTTTTGTAGTGAGTACCTGAAATAATACAGGCTTATTTGTTCTGTGATACCTCATCCAAATGGCCTATTCCAAATAAATACAGTTCTTTAACACAAAGCTCTGAAACTTGGCACTGAAAGTCATAACCAGGTCCTAGAGGTGCATTTAAGGTCTGGCATACACCCTTTCCTTGTATCATTTCTCACTGTGCATCTGCAATTCCCATACACCTTCAAAACACCTTTCTGTGAAAACACTGCAGTATTTCTCTACAAGTTACCAGGTGCCCTCCTGCATTTCATGCATGCTAGAGAATCGTAGAATCATAGAATCCTAGGGGTTGGAAGGGACCTCGAAAGATCATCTAGTCCAACCCCCCCTGCCAGAGCAGGGCCCCCTAGAGTACATCACACAGGAACGTGTCCAGGTGGGTTTTGAATGTCTCCAGTGAAGGAGACTCCACAACCCCCCTGGGCAGCCTGTTCCAGGGCTCTGTCACCCTTACAGTAAAAAAATTTTTCGGATATTCAACTTGAACCTCCTATGCTCCAATTTACACCCATTACCCCTTGTCCTATCGCTGGTCACCACTGACAAAAGCCTAACTCCATCTCCCTGACACTCACCCCTTACATATTTGAAAACATTGATGAGGTCACCCCTCAGTCTCCTTTTCTCCAAACTAAAGAGACCCAGCTCCCTCAGCCTTTCCTCATAAGGGAGATGTTCCACTCCCTTAATCATCTGAGATTGAGAATGTGGTTTATTACATGAAAACTCAGAACAAGATGGGCTGTTTTTCTCCTTATGTTACAAAACAATCCAAACTAGTGAAAAATCTGCAGTCTGTCTGCATCAGTATTCATAAGTGAGAGTTGTGTAATCAAAGAGCAAGGTCGTGCTGAGACAGGGAAACCTTCATTCATGTGCAGCTGGTGAGCTGAAGTCCACAGGGCTTCTGCACCTGTGTACAATGCAAGAGAAGGCCTCAACTCCTGGGAAGTCCTAAATGCATCTTTATTTTGATTAATTAACACATCAGTGACAGACAGCCCAGCTACAGCTTCCACATTTCTGTCTCTTGAAACACAACTGCACCATTCTGAGAGTTTATGTATGGGGGGGCCGATGGGATCCACCTGTCAAGAGAAAGGGGAAAGAGCTTTTGGACAGAGGTGTCCACTTTAGTTAGTAGGGCTTTAAACTAGGGATGCTAGGGGAGGGGATCCTCAGTTCATCCCACACCCATCATGTGAAAGAAAAGAGCTATTAACAGATGCCCTGGGCCTGGAAGAGAATCACAGGTCAACAGGACAGCATGGGTCTGGCTAGATACAAGCCCTGCCAGTAAGACTGCTTCAGAGGAGCTCATCCCAAGTGCCTCTGTGCCACTGCAGGAAGCATGGGGAACAAAGGAGGAGCTGCACAGGTCTGCATGCCTGCAGGGCTGGGATGTTATTGGCATCACCCAGATGTGGTGGGACAGTTCCTGTGACTGGAGTGTGGGGATTGCTGGGGACAAACTGTTGAGGAAGCACAGGAAGAATAAAAGGGTACAAGCTGGAGTCCATGGGACTGCACCTGGGATGGATGAAGAACAGAGACCCTATGGATCAGGATTAAAGGGACATCATGGGCAACTGATAATTGTAGTGAGGGTCTTCTACAGACCACCCAACCACGATGACCAAAGTGGATGAGGCTCTCTTTAGACACATAGCTGCTTTGCAGACATGGAGCTGCTTTGCACTTGCCATGGTCTTCATGGGGGACTTCAGTTATTGATGTCCCACAGAACCAGTCTGCTCCGGCACTTGGTGAACTCGAAGGCAGTCGCTCTCCCCACGCCATGGCCAGCACCCATGATGAGAACCAGCTCCCCACTGACAGACTTCCTCCTCACGGGGACAAAAAGCTNCCCGGCCCCCACCTCCCCCCGCCATGCCCGAGGCGCCAGAAGCGGCGGCAGCAACGGCGCGAGCGGCCCCGCGCGCGGCCCCGCCTGGCAGGGACGCAGCGACCAATCAGAGAGCGGCATTGGGCGAGGGGGCGGGGCCCGGGCTGAGGGGCAGAGGGGCCGCACCTGAGCGTGCGCTCCCGCCCGGCAGAAGGGGCCCCCCCTCTGGTGCTGGAGAGGCGAGGAGTGCGGGGCGGGAGCGCTGCAGCTGGCAGGAGGTGCTGGACATGGCTGTCAGAGGAGCTGCTGCTGTCAGAGGAGCTGCTGCTGTCAGAGGAGCTGCGGCTGTCAGAGGAGCTGCTGCTGTCAGAGGAGCTGCTGCTGTCAGAGGAGCTGCTGCTGTCAGCACGGCTACTGAAACGTGGCTCCTGGCCAGTTTCTGCCCTCGTGGCTGAGGACACTGAGTGGATGGAGGTGTGCGAGCACCTCAGGGTTTGCCCTGGCAAAAGCATCTTCTTTGTCGTTTGCCACAAGTGGAAGAGGGACGGAAGTGGCAATAAAGTTGCTCATCCAGTTACTGGCAAAAACATCTTGAGAGGCCCTTGAACTCTCTATGGCAATTCTGTCTCAAGTCCTGCTGTGTGACTGGGCAGTCACACAGTCTCATGAGGTCCTCCAGCGGTTTTCTTCCTGGCGAGTCTGAGTCCAAGTCCCTCCTTCCTCTGAATTCCTGTGTGTTCTAAGCAGACCTCGTTCCCTGCTCTCCTCTTCAAGGTCACTTAGTGGAAGCTGAATGGTACAAGTCCTTTCAGCACATGGGACTCCCCGGGTGAGCTCTCAGCTGGCTGTTCCCTCTTAGTCTGCCCTTCAATTCGTTACCCATACCAGGTCTTCCACCTCACAGCTGCCGAGTTTCCTCCCATCCTTTGGAAAATGGCACTGACTGTGCGAACTGGAGCATCCTTATCTAGCTGGATCTGCGTTGCATAGCTCATGCTGGTACTGGCTTGGGATGGAGTATCCAGAAGCTTAACCAGAACAGGAATGCTTACAGGAACCAGGAGAAAACTAGTTTCAGGCGGTTTGCTTGGTTCTAACACAGTAACTGCAAGGTCTTAAGTTTGGCTGCACTGTTGCTCATGTTGCCTGCTGGAGGCCGGGCTGACGCCAGCAGAGAGATTCAGAGCTAGGCACTTCCTACTTTTCTCTTGGAACTTTGTTCTGTTCTTAATTAGCACATCACTGTTTGGGCCAGACACTAATTGCACACTCAGTGGTGCTGTCATTTTCCTGGCACAGGGCTCAGGTCAGTGGTGTGTCTGAGACAGAGGAGACAGGGAAGGCAGAGAAGCATCAGCTCCGAGAGACAGTTCAGAGGCAGGCAGAGCACAAGGCTAGAGGTTCTAACCTGACTCCTAACAAGTCCTAAACCAGAATGTTGGGCACTACTCTTCACTTTTGGGACTTAGCTGTAGGTGGCTGTATGAAGCTTGCTCGTTCAGGCTCCTGCTAGGCACCCATCATGACCTGGCTTTGGTTTGAAATAGAAACCATGCATAAGTATTCTTAATTTGCTTTTAACTTTTTCCTTTTCCTCCCCTGCCCCTCTCTTTACCTCAAGTTTGCAAACCCCTTCTTTCTTTTCATCTCTTGGATACAGGAATCTTGTGCTGTGATGCAGCAGTTCCCAAGCTGGGACCTTGGCCTTTACCACACCCTGAATATCCGGTTACCTGAATATTACATGAGCAAAAAGGGAACCTTTTTTTGTGTCATTTAGCACACATTGCAACCATTTGTGCTGCCAGCACACGTGTAAGAAGTGTGTCAGCTTTGCAACATGCCAAGATTGTTCCTGTGCAGCATGTTATTAGCCATGTACCCGCGATCAGCACTTCTACCTGTGGCCACCTAAGAGCAGAAGGAGATGGGTGACCAGGGCTCTCCATTTTCTGAAGAACCCGCTTGCAGACCAACATGAAATGTTCAGGTGAGTGGGATGAATTCTAGTGGAAGCCAGCTATTTCCAGCTGTGCCAAAGTGTGTTCAGGCCTCCCACAGATGGCTGTGAGCCAACTAAGTGCTTGGTGCAGTTGGGAGTTGCACAAGGAGGTGGGAAGATAATCTGTGTTCTGAAGAGGCCTTTGACCCATGTTTCATCAGGTGCTGTGCTCCTGTACCAGAGGCCAAAGATCTTTGGCATTTAACCTCCTGGTCAAAGCGGGTCCCCTCAGAGCAGGACACGAGCTTGTGGTGAGGAGCTGTGAGAGGGCTCAGTAGGAAGCCTTCCCTCATTGACCCCCTGCCCCTGGGCTGGCACCTGCATTTAAGCCCAGGTCTTGGCCCCAGCCCTTGTGTGTGCTGTAGGCATGCCATGCCTGGCCCTGTACCTGGTACATGGTGTGGCTTCCTGCTTTGCCCAGGGACCTGCATCGTCCCTGCAGCCTGGCCTGGTGGTTGGCAGATCTGGCTGACCCTTTCAGTGCTGTGGCAACTGCTCTGCTGTCCTTGCTCGGGAGAAGTGGGGCAGCAGCCCTTGTCCCCTCCTCCTGTCAAGAATGCCTGCTCTGCTGCTTCCTTGTCCCTGGGAGGGGCAGAGCAGGGTTGGGAAGGTAAAGCACAGGATCAGAGCTGTTGTTGCTGCAGCACCTTCTCCAGTCAGTGAGTCAGCAATGAACACAAGTGGAATACAGAAACATGGAATGGTTTAGGTTGGAAGGGACCTTAAAGATCATGCAGTTCCAACCCCCTTGCATGGGCAGGGACACCTGGGCAACCTGGGCCAGGCTCTCACCACCCTCACAGGAAAGAATTTCATCCTAATGTCTACCCTAAATCTCCCCTTTGAGTTTTGAACCACTGCCCCTTGTCCTCTCACTACACACCTGTGTCAAAAGCTCTGCCCCAGCTTTCTTGTAGCCCCTTCAGATACTGGAAGGTTGCTCTGAGGTCACCTGGGAGCCTCCTCTTCTCCAGGCTGAACAACCCCAACTCCCTCAGCCTGGCTTCACAGGGGAGGTGCTCCAGCCCTCTGAGCATTTTAGTGGCTCTCCTCTGGACATGTCCCAGGAGCTCCATGGCCTTCCTGTGCTGGGGACTCCAGAACTGGACATAGTACTTCAGGTGGGGTCCCAAGAGCAGAGCAGAGGAGGAAAATCCCCTCCCTCAACTGCTGTCTGTGCTTCTTTTGATGCAGCCCNCCCCCCCGCACCAGGAGGACTGCGCCCCACTCCGGGACTCTTCCCCCGTCGCCCCTCGCTGCCCGCCCTCAGGGCTCGGCGCCGCCATGGTGGGCTGCCCCTGTCTTTATGTAACTCGCCCCCCTCAGGTGCGGCGGGAAGCGGTGCTGCTCGGTTTGGCGCGGGCGGCCGGGATGGTGGTTTTTTTTCACCTCCTCGCAGCTTTCCCCGTCCATTCCTCTCCCAGACCTCCCCCCGCCCGCTCCCAGCCGGAGGTGGGCGGCCCGGACGCCCCTCCTGTGGGGCTCCTTCGGCCGCGGGGCAGGGCAGGGTCTCGGGCCTGCCCCCCTTGCCGATGGAAACGGTTATTGCCGCTCCAGAGCGCCCTGCTGAGCGTGGGCTTCTTGTAAATTAACCTAGAATGGGTGCAAATCACCCAGGGCTGCAGTACGCCCCTTGCAAGACCACGCGAAGGTGCCTGGGCCAGCCTCTCCTCGGCATAGGGGGCTTTGGGAGGCACCTCTGGAGTCCTGCGCTCTCAGAGCTCTTCAGTTGACACAGGATTCAAGGACAGAGACAAAACCACACAAATAAACTGAGCTGGGAGTCCTCACGCTTGAAGGTGCTGCATGCAATTACTGCTGTGGAGTCCACAGCCCAAAAAATAAGTATCCCGGTCAGCTTACTATTGACATCTTGAAATGGATAACAACAACACTTGGTTTGGGGTTAAAAAAAAGTATTTATTGTGTTAAAAAACAGCAAGACGTTACCTCTTTATACTGGGGGGAGCCTTAGGAGTTCCTAGCCTCTCCTTCTGTCGCAAATGAGAATTTCAGGTGCAGTAACTCCACGAGCAATATTGCCTGCTTGAGTTTCCTTCCTGCTGTGAGAGGTTCCACCTTCCCATCTCCACTCAGGCCCCTTGCTTACTGGCTGCTGGGAAGCACCATTTAATCAAGCTGTTACCCATAAGGAGTGTGGAGGCAGTTAGTTCTCAAAATAGAGCCTCCTAGTTCATGGAGCTGTGCTTCTTCCTTTGCCTGTGTTATCTGCAGCAGTAAAGGGTGTAAACCTCAGCTGGTTTTCTGTGCCTGTTGTAAAGGCCTCTGGAAGTATATTGGAGAAAGAGTTTGCACCAGTGTGACTACAGAGAAGTATTTTACAGCAGGTAAAACAGCTCAGCAAATGTTAACAAACTAAAACAATAGCAGGTGTGCACAAATGACTGTGATTGCTTGTAATGGAGGTTAAGCTGCAGAAGGTTGGCTCAGCTTTGTTAAGAAATTTGGTCTGAGGTTTTTAAGTTAGCTTGGGCTGATTCTTCTCTTAGAATTTCTGTGAGAGTTCTTGTGCTATGTAAGAAGTGTGTCAGCTTTGCAGCACACCAAGATTGTTCCTGTGCAGCATGTTATTAGCTATGTACTCATGACTCATGTACTTACAAATGTACAGCTCTTTAGACTTCAAGGGATACCTTTCTGCTGTGTTATCATTTTATGTCATGCAGCTATGTTCCTGCTGCAGGTTTGCTTGGAAATGGTGGCCTAAAATCATGTCTTATTTCTGGTCTGAATCAAACCAGCTGAACTGTGCTCAGCACTCATTTTTTTTCACTCATGCCACTGGGAAACGAGAATCAATTTTTGCTTTTCACTGTGTGCTTCTTTGCCCAACAACTGCATCAAACTTGGCATCAGTCAGCTTTTTCAGAACTTTCACCGCACGTTCTGGGAACAACCTGAAAGAGATAACATGTAACTAAATGTAGGATAAGAAAGTTAAATTATGGAAAAGAGTGGCATTGCAGGTGAGGGAAGAGCTGGTCTGGGGGCAGAGTGCATGCAAACACATGGAATGATACTAAGGCTTAAACAGGATGTTATTTCCAGCGAAGAGAGAGCCCTCATTAATCTCCGTCTATTTTAGTTCCCATCCCACCCATCTCTTTCATGACAGTTCCAAGGCCAACTTATCTACCGGTATTTATGGAAAAATACTTAAAATCTTTTTCACACTGTTTGGTGTCAGGTTTTTCAAGCAAGATATTACCAGGTGGTTTGTGGTTGGTTGGTTTTTTTTTAATGAAATATTGTAGAAGTTAAATGAAAAGTTAGGTTAGCTGTTTTGATGTGAATGCCAGATTTGGAACCTGAGCTCTGGTAAAAACACCTCCTCAGCAGAGCAGCCATGCTGGATATTAAAGATGTGTAAGAGGAAAAATCTTCCTTTACATGGCAGATAGAAGCAGTACAGCTCTTTACAAGCAACTTTCCCAGCTTCTGTGACCACAGTCTTTGGTGTTGACATGAAGAAACAAACACAAATAAAGAGCAGGTCCTCAGCTATTTCTGGAATTAATGCTGGGGCTGCTGGTTCAGAGAAAGTGTTGTTCTCTTGTTCTCCCCTTCCCTCCATATCAGCATGAAGAGCAGTTGAGCTCTCTACTGAGAACACTGTGCTGCAGAAAGAGGACCACAAAGACCTGCAAGACGGCTCAAACAATCTTTCTGTATGATGTCTGCTGTTGTCATTAGAAAAAAACACTGCTACTTCATAACCTTGCTATGTGTTCTCATACTAAAATCCTTCAGATAGGTGGTTGTTTAAATAAATTCTACTCTCTCCTCCAGACAGTTACTTATTTTCTAGTTACTACAGGTAACTGATGTCAAATCTGGACTGACAAATAAATGTAGTGATGTAAAACACCGAAAGCGCGAAAAAATAAATAAAGCAGGACTGAGTGTGAACTTCTGCTGTCCAGCTGACATTCTATATCTTTTCCTACAACAAGTGCAAACCAAAGTTTTGAATAAAATAAAATTTAATCTTCAATCAGATGTTAGAAATTTGAGGACAGTGTACAGAGGTACTTAGTGTTGACTGTTATTCCCTCCCCCTTTATTTTATTTTCTACTTACATTTCAGAAAGTAGAGCAAAGTTCAGCTGTGGTGGAACAAAAACCATTTTCTGGTTGGTCAGTATTCCTTCCATCAGGGCCTGTGCAACTTCTTCAGTCTCCAAAATCCTTCCAAGCCTACACAGGAAAGCAAACATGGAAGAGCTACAGTGGTATAGGATACTTCACATCTGCACAAACGTGGGTAATTCAAATGCAACCATTCTGTATGTTAACTGACACCACAGATTTTCTTTAGCCAACTGCACAAACTTTTTGTATAAAAGGCCTGAAGCTGGGGCCAATGTGCAGCGCCTTGACGCAATGAAGGAAGGACAGGAAAGCAGAGTTTTGTTAGTTACCTTGTAGTGGGGTTTTTGACAAATCCAGTGTTTATAAAGACTGGACAAAGGCACGTAGTTTTTATCCCATCCTTTCCCAGGGTAGACAGCTCCTCTGTCAGAGCTTTATGAAATCCAACTGCAGCAAACTTGCTTGAACTGCAGGAGGGGAAAAAGCACAAATGAGAAGGCAGAAATACAATTTCAAGCTTTCTGCAAAGGCAAATGGGAAGAAGGGAAAAGACCACAAGGTAGTGACTAGGAGGCAAAATAACCTGTAAGTACTCCATCTGAGAGGCAGGACACAGACTAATTTCTATCCTTCCCTGTGCCAGAGAATAGTGCTGGATCAGCTGCTGTTGCTTGGGGGAGTCAGAAGAATGAAGACCTGATGATGTCTTTTGGAAAAAGTCATCTTAGTTGCAAACTGACAGATGAATGTCAGGAATTCCTAGAAAATGACACCTCATGTGCAGAAAGCAGTGGACTTCCATTTTTTCACACCTGAGGAGAAGCTTAGAAGATATGCAGCCCAAGACAGTAACATTAAGAAGCAAAAGCAGAATAGAAATGGGGAATGACCCTCTACCATTTCTTGAACCACACAGGAGAATCTCATGATAAATGCATGGGAGTTTTGAAGTAGAGGAACATTATGCTTGCTAAACTGAGAAAATTAATGCCACAGGAACTGGTGCAGGACAGGAGTCTACATGAAGTCAATGAAAGCAGAACTAGAGAATCAGCTGATAGACTGTTTTGATTTGGATAGTGTAGTCCTAGTGAAATCCCTGGCTGGGGAGTTCTCACACTGATAACAGCAAGTGACTCTCTGAGAAGGAGTGATCCCAGGGGAAGCTGGCTCTCACTGGAGCCACTGTTACAGAGGGCTGGATCTGATGCAGAATGACAACACAGAATCTATCAGTTTTTCTGTTCCTGCACCACGCCTCAGTGGCTTCTAACAGAAATAGGCAATGCACCAGCCTCTTAGCTGCATCAGGCCAGCTGCTCACACCACTCTCAGTATGATCGTGTGTTTACCTTCTGAAAGGTAACTTTATAGTCAAAANCCGTTGGCTTTCTGGGCTGCAGGTGCACATTGATGGCTCCTGTGGAGCTTCTGCTGCACCACCACCCCCAAGTCCTTCTCCTCAGGGCTGTCCTCAATCCTTGCTCCTCCCAACCTGTATTGATGCCTGGGATTGTCCTGACCCAGGTGCAGAACCTTGCCCTTGGCCTTGTTGATCTTCATGCAGTTTGCACAAGCCCACCTCTCCAGCCTGTCCAGGTCCCTTCCCTCCAGCCTGGGGGCTTCACCACACACTTTGGTGTCATCAGCTGAGGGTGCACTCCATTCCACTGTCCATGTCACTAACAAAGATGTCAAGCAGCACTGGTCCCAGCAGTGAACTCTGAGGAGCACCACTCGTCACACATCTCCATTTGGACACTGAGCCATTGGTCACAACCACCCAGCATGGTTCCTCTAAAAACTAAGAGAAGTGAAAAATGCATCATCAGCTCAGGCAGGGACCAAGCCCTTCCTTCTCCTAAGGGGAGTCGGGATGGAGGAGGAAGCCAGGCGCGCTGCATTTTCGCAACGCCACAGGCCCGAGATGAAAGGAGCAGGAAAGCCCAGAGCCTGGAGCGCCGCGACCCTCGGCATCCATTCCTCTCCCAGACCTCCCCCCGCCCGCTCCCAGCTGGAGGTGGGCGGCCCAGACCCCCCTCCTGTGGGGCTCCTTCGGCCGCGGGGCAGGGCAGAGTCTCGGGCCTGCCCCCCTTTGCCGATGGAAACGGTTATTGCCGCTCCAGAGCGCCCAGCTGAGCGTACCTGTTTATACTGGGGAGAGCCTTAGGAGTTCCTAGCCTCTCCTTCTGTCTCGAATGAGAATTTCAGGTGCAGTAACTCCACGAGCAATATTGCCTGCTTGAGTTTCCTTCCTGCTGTGAGAGGTTCCACCTTCCCATCTCCACTCAAGCCCCTTGCTTACTGGCTGCTGGGAAGCACCATTTAATCAAGCTGTTACCCATAAGGAGTGTGGAGGCAGTTAGTTCTCAAAATAGAGCCTCCTAGTTCATGGAGCTGTGCTTCTTCCTTTGCCTGTGTTATCTGCAGCAGTAAAGGGTGTAAACCTCAGCTGGTTTTCTGTGCCTGTTGTAAAGGCCTCTGGAAGTATATTGGAGAAAGAGTTTGCACCAGTGTGACTACAGAGAAGTATTTTACAGCAGGTAAAACAGCTCAGCAAATGTTAACAAACTAAAACAATAGCAAGTGTGCACAAATGACTGTGATTGCTTGTAATGGAGGTTAAGCTGCAGAAGGTTGGCTCAGCTTTGTTAAGAAATTTGGTCTGAGGTTTTTAAGTTAGCTTGGACTGATTCTTCTCTTAGAATTTCTGTGAGAGTTCTTGTGCTATGTAAGAAGTGTGTCAGCTTTGCAGCACACCAAGATTGTTCCTGTGCAGCATGTTATTAGCTATGTACTCATGACCTGGTTTCTTTATAAATTCTTACTGAGACATCAGTAGCTTGGCATCCAGTTTCTTAGTCGGCCATTTCTGTGTAAGAGCAGTTTTAATNGCACTGTAGATTTCCTCCCTTTTGCTGCAGTCCACCACAAAGGCTTGAACAGTGGCTCCCAGCCTTTCGCATTCTGCTGCCGTCTCCTCAACGCCATGCTGTCAGAGGCAGAAAAGAGACACGTGTGCCACCTGTCCCCTGCCCACCTGTGGCTGCTCTGGCACTGCAGCAGACCAGGGAGAGGCTGAACTGATACTCTGTCCCGATAGCAGAACCCTGCCAAGCCCCTCAGCAGTTCACAGCTACCAGGGAAACAGCTGTGGCTCAGGTCTGTGGGAGGACTGGAATTCCAACCTCAAATTCCAGCCAGGCAAGGAGTCACTGCCAAGAAGGGAGTGTGGCACCAAGAGGGACCTTACCTTGGTAAGGCACATGTAGCATTGGTGGACATTTCCTGTCTCAGTGCAGGGCTGGAACTGTGGTTTCCATATGAAAGCCATATGCTCCCTGGAAACAGCTTGGGCCGTTGGTTTTTTGGGGGTTTTTTTTGGTTGGTTGGTGGGTTCTTTTGGTTTTTTGTTGTTTTTTTGGTTGGTTGGTGGGTTCTTTTGGTTTTTTGTTTTTTTTTTCTCAATAACAACCAAGTGTGAAGTCTCAGTTTGTCTCTTGTGTCTGAACATCTATTCCTACGCCAGAAGAATGTCAAAATATGAAAATGCTATTCTAATTTAGGCACATTTTTCTCCATTCATGTAGTCTAGGCATTTCATCATTTGGCTAAATATTCTGGAGGTTTTGCTGAATGTGACCAGTAGTGTGAAGAGCATCTGGCATCCATCTTTGATAGGAGACTGAAAGAAACATTAAGCCCATCATTCTGCAGCAAAGCAGGACAAACAGGGCCATGCTGTTTCTGACTGTGGTCTAAATTCTTTCTGCAGCCTCTGCGATCCACTGCCTCCCTTGGCGATGTACTTCAATGCCTGTTTGTCTCCAACCATAAAATGTATTTCCTAGCAGAAAAGGTCACTCGTTATTAAGCATTTTACCTCTTCCTCCCTTCCAGTGAACATGGCCAGCAGTCTCCTCAGCAGCAGCCCTTTACACGTCAGGAGACCAGTGCCACAAACAGCTCTCCTCTCTGTCCCTCAGCCCAAGTCATACTTCTCTTGAAGAACAGGGACATGGTACTTGAACACAAGCACACACAAACTCTGGGTTTAGTTGTAATGGGTAGCATGGACACTGAAAACATTTGCCAGTATCCTCCCTGTTTATGCATCCCCTTAGGCAAGGCCTGCCTTGTTTGGGTTATTTTTGTGCGTTCGTGGTGATTTGGTTTTTCTGCAGCTTTAGGATTACATGGTGAACTCCTCTGCAGTTTCTGATCCAGTGTCAGGAGCCTTTCCTGGTGCCCAGTCACTCACCCGCTGTCTACAGCTCCTGTGCACAGCACTTTGCCTGGATCCCCCCTGAACAAAATTCTGCGTGTCTGCAGCTAGCTGTCCATCCCGCGCTTGCCAGGGCCTTTTGGAGCTCTCGGCAACGCAGCCGAAACAAAGCTCCAGAGCCAGTGTGAACGGCTCCGAGTTGCCGTCGTGCTCTTGTCACCGCGCCAGAGGGCAGCAGGGCTCACACCAGCTCACAGCAGCGATGCCCGCCCAGAGGAGCAGACACATCCTCCAGCACCGTGCGCCAAGCACCCGAGGCTGCAGAGACCGCCAGCAGAAGGCAAACCCGCTTCTCTGTACGAACAGCTCCTGGCCCCAGCCTGCCTTCTCCTGCCAGCCCCGCAGCGGCTCCAACAGCAGCTGGCTGACCACCGCCTTCCCTCTTGCAGGTCCTCCCTGCCGAGCCGTGCCTGTTCCCCGCTGATCGGCCCCGGTAACTCTGGGACCCAGGAACCTGCGTCCTCTGGTACGAGGGGGGCCAAGCGCTCTCCCGGCGCTCAGCATCCCGGGCAGCGCCGGACTCGGAGCCCATGGGAACGGAGGGGGAAGGCGGCGGTGTGGGTGCGATCTGTGCGACTACTACAGACCCGGTGGCCTCGGAGAGGAACAAGGCAAGACACGAATGGTACCGTTACCTTATTGATGTCCCACAGAACCAGTCTGCTCCGGCGCTTGGCGAACTCGAAGGCAGTCGCTCTCCCCACGCCATGGCCAGCACCCGTGATGAGAACCAGCTCCCCGCTGACAGACTTCCTCCTCACGGGGACAAAAAGCTTCACAAACGCCTCTAAGTAGGAGTAGATGAGCGTAGGGAAAAACAGGAGGAGATCCAGAAACGGGCTCATTGCTTTTCTGAAAGTCCTCTGATTGCCTAACTTTTTGGGGCCCTACAGGGTCTGAGAGGAGGAGCGAGTCGGGCCGGTGTGTGCCGGGATGCAGAGCTCAGCTCAGCTCCACTTTCGCAGCTCCGGACCGGTCAGTCCTGATCCGCATAGGCAGGAACCGCACTCTCGCCGCGGCAGTCCTCGGCCCGCCGGCCCGGAACCAGCAGGTTCCTCTCGCCGCGCGGGAGTCCGCGAAACGCGGAGACCGCAATCGCCCAACCCGGTCCGCGATCAACTTGCGAGGAGCGCCGGCCGCCAGCGGTCAGAGGGACCCTACGTCTGCCGCATCTCGCCGGGGCGCAGTAACCAATCAGAGAGCGGTGTTCTGCGAGGGGGCGGGTCCGTGTGGCAGCCTTTGGGCTCGATTGGTCACACTCCGTGTCACTCCGTGGGTGCGTCGGGGCGCTCCGCCCAGGGAGAGGGGCGGGTTGTGGGTGTTCCGTGGTGCTTGGGGAGCCCGGTGGCTGCTGCCAGGGTTCGGGCAGGGGCGGTCTCTCGGAGCAGGCTGCCTCGCCTGGCCGCTTCATAGATCGTATCTCAGGCCTGCGCCGTGGCTTAGGCCCGTGGGAGTGCAGAGGCGGACGTTCCTCCTGCCGCAGCGGGGTCTGTGTCGGTGTCGATGCTTCTCGCCGGTGCCTTGCCTGCTGCCGCCGTGTCCGGTTTTGCTCGGGCAGTCGCCGTGTTTTCTGTCACTCTTGTGCTGTCCGCCCGGCCTCCCCGCTGTGTTCTCAGGTACCGCGGCCTGTTGGTGTTAAAGGTGGGCGGCGGGCAGGCCGGGCTGGGCTCTCGAGGCTCGGGGCCTGTCTGAAGCGGTGACGCGCCCGCGTTTGGCCCCGTTGAGGGGTCCCTGTTCCCGGGGGAGCAGCCACCTCCCTGCTGGGCCAAGGTCTCGGCTGCCTTGCCAGCTGAGGGGAGAGCTTGGCACGGGAGGTGCTGCGTAGCTCAGGGCGTCCCTTTTGGACATCGTAGAAGTAAAAACCACGTTGTCCCTGAAAACTAAAGTGAGGCAGTTACTGAAAAATGCAGAAGTGATGTGATGTTGGCCTGCCTGGGGAGGTTTGTACCCTATCAGGTACGCCTGTTTCCCCCATCTGCGTTACAGATTTTATGAGCCTCAAGGGAGTTTGTGAGCTGAATTGTGTCTTGAGAATAAGCTGTGAATGGGGCAGCACACACATCCTAAACTCAGCCTGGTGCTTTCTCAGCTTTAGTGTGAAGCAGAACCTCTTCTGGATGCACCTGAAGTTTTCACAGCGTGAGTGAGGAGGTTAGAACTGGAACTGCTGTTTCTGAAGAAGCCTGGCCTTGTCTATTAGCTATAATCTAATATTCACATCTGGGCTGAAATAACAAGGTTAATGTATGAGTTGCTTTTTTCCTATTTTTTGTCTTGTCATCTTACTCGGATGCTGTTAAACCCTGGATGCATTTTGCAGAGGAGATACATTTCTCTTTATTCTGGAAGTGATTTTTCAATTGAATTTATATATATATATAAAGCTTTTAACTAAAAGCATATCAATATCTTGTTTTAGAGTATTCTTGTAGGTTATAATCCTCTTGCTGAGCTTCAGGCCTCTTTGTTTAGAGTAATCCTCTTTAATTTTGCAGGGCACTGGGCATGAGTGCAGGACTCTTGTAAGACTGAGTTGGTATGCTCATCAGGTGCCCACATGGGCGTTTAATGCTTAAGCAGCCTGCCTCCTGCATTGTTGCTTGTGTATGATTAGTAGCTGTTTATGTTCCATGCAGTCTGGAATGGCAGTTTGGGTTCATAGCTTCTTACACACACTATGAAAACTTCATATGTGTCAAGTAGAGCACTCTTCTGCTTCTAGAAGCTGAAGATAAAATCCACAATTTTTTGGCCCAAGCGTACGTTTGCATGGTGTCTGAAAGAAGCAGTAATATGTTACTGAGAGCTGTTCTCTGGAAAAATCTATAGTCTGCTCCGTGTGCTGTATTATTACTGTGCAGATCCAGGTTTAAATGCTAGGGTTAAAACCTAATGAATGAAGTGGGTTATTTTTCTTTTTATTTCAGTATCTCACCTGCAGCCTCTTGGTCCTGTCTTCATTCTTTCAACATGTTCAACAGTTGTAATACAAAGGTCTATCACAGCAAAGCTCTCACCTCCCCATATCCAAGATCAAGTATTGAGCGTAGCCATGTTCCGGCAGATAAAGTAAGCTGGCTGGTTGAGTGGAAAGATTATAATCCCGTGGAGTACACTGCAGTGTCTGTTTTGGCTGGACCCAGCTGGGCTGATCCCCAGATCAAGTGAGTGGAAATTGTGGCTCTTCTCTCCTCTCAATGTGGAAGCAGGATATACTGGGTATCTGAGTTAATAAAATCACCAGCTTAAGTGACATGTGGTTCTACAGCGATATATGGAAGAACTAGAAAAGAGGTGGTTAGAGAACTGAACAGTTTGAATGATGTGTGAAGGTCTTTGACACATGATTTTGCTGTGCTGGTGACTGAGGTGCGAGTAGTGTTAATTGGAATAATGTTGATCAACAGTTGTTGATGCTGTGCAAGTGCTGCTTCTCTGTGTTGGAAGCTAGGGAAAAATCTTCTAGTTCTTAAGAATTTGGAAGAACATTTTCATAATATAGTTGTTTATTTGTGGACTGAATGCAAGATGGAAAAAGAATTAACGTAGAAGTGTAATCACTGAATTGAGTGCTCTCAGGAAACGGGACAGTTTGAATGTATGACTGATTCTTTTTGGTGAATGTGTGTGTTCATTTTTATTGATTCTGTGAATGCATTTTCCTCTTGTATTCTTGGGTAGAAGGTTGGATGCATGAATCTAGTGTAGCTTGTAATAATGTGAGATGGTGATTCCTGTGTATTCATTTCTGTGTAGAAAGATAAGAGGTAAATGGTGCTTGAGGTTTCAGCCTTATTTTCCTTGTGTCCTGCTCTTGTGTGAACATTGCTTCTATTTGCTCTTAATTTGGTTTAGTGTTCTGCTGATTGGAAAGCACACTACTTCTCAGACTCCCTTGGGCTGCTGATGTTGTGCCAAGGCATAGTTGGGAAAGTGTCAGGTAATGTTTTAGATGATGATGCTACTTGAAGATGCAAAGTAATTTTTTAGGTATTAGTGTAACTTCCCAAATAAATTATATGTGGAAGAAGCTAGTCAGTAATTTGAAACCTGTGATGGCTTGAGAGGAATCACTTTTGCCAAGGGAAATACACTCTGTAGGCAGGTGGCTGCTTCTCTGCCAGTTTTCCAGAATGCACAAAGGACATTGCTGGTTTTGCTAATTTTGAAAACCAATGATGATTATCTTGAAACGCTGGTGAATCATATGGAATAAAAATGTCTGCTCAGATTTGAAACAGGAAAATACTATTTTTTTTTTTAGTTTTAGCAGTGGAAAATGTCCTTCTGTGTTCTCTAACCTTAACAAGAATACCTGTGAAACACTTTGTCTAAATGAAAATCTCAACCGGTACAATGCTGGTACATCAGAGAGGCACACCTGGGTCTGCAGAGTGAGGTACAACCTTTACGTCTGTACAGGTTGAGACCTTATATCCTCCTATGGAAAAGGGATGGCCTGCAACTTAAATTCTGGTGAAAAACTGCTCATTGATTGAGTGGGTGTTGCTGATCTGGTCACTGGTCTTCAAGCTTTTGTGGAGCAGAGAGATGGTGTGTTTTATAACTTATCTCTATTAAATTATGCTTTTCCTTGTAGTGATAAAGGTTTTTCTCCCAAGTTCAATGAGAGAGATGGAGAAGTGGAGAGGAGAAGTCTGAGTGGCCTGTACGTGGTGGAAAATGGGAGGCCCCGGTGAGTGTGGGGTTTTTTTGTTTTGCATATTCACTTCATTGATGTTTTTTTAGAGCTCTTACAGGTTGATCAGTTTTGGTAGAACAAAATCAAGCTACTTTCCTGTAGAGTACTCTTTAAACCTGCTTTTTTTTTTTTAATGCTTGGAGCATATTTTGAATGTGGGGAGGTAAATACGTTTAATGTGCTGTGCCACTTATTTCAGAAATCCAGTGGGAAGAACTGGCCTCACAGGCAGAGGATTGTTAGGGCGCTGGGGACCAAACCATGCTGCTGATCCTGTTGTAACAAGGTAAGGGACAGATGCCTTGCAGTAGAGAAAAAAAACTAAGCATTTTGCTTTTTTGTGCATCTCTGGACAGGCTATTATGTTTTATGGGCTTTTTGTGTGTGTTCCTCAATGTGTAAACCCATTCAGATATGGGTATCTGAATCAAGAGACACATGTGAATCACAAATTTCAAAGTTTCTTGGGTTTTTTTCTCTGAAAATGTGTAAGAAATCACTTGTAATGATGAGCATGACTGAAATGCTGAGGAAGCAGATTTAAAAAAAACAAACGACCCAGAAGGCATAATTGAACAGAAACACACCATAGAAAAAAATTTCAGTAACAGACACAAAAACTAAAGGATACTTGGATACTGTATATGTAATATGCCAAGAGTTCTTAGGTGAGGCATGTTAACTTGCAGGAATAGGGTTTTCCTATATTGTGACTCAACTGCAAAAAACAGTGTATTTGGTTTTGCTCTGTAAACTTTGTCCAGTAATTACAGGACAAGGTGGGGATAGGCTCTTCTTTTGTCAGTTTTAATTGTGTTTTGCTAGCAGGAGCTGTGGGTACATGCTCAATGTTTTACACAAAGCATTCAGAAAAGACTGTGTAATAAACAGGCTGCAAGCTAAGAAGTGCCATATGGAAGATGGAACCATTGTGAAAATCATCCTACTGCAATTTACTTCTTCCCCTCTTAAAGAAAGCTGCCAGTGCTACTGATTTGTTGCCTTGAAAGTAAAAGAAACGCTGTTTTTCTTGTCTTTGCGGAGATAGCTTTTTGCTTAAACTGTTGGTAGCTCTTCCTCATTTTTTGAAGGCAGTGGTGGGTGCTTGTGGCCTTGTGCTGCTGGGTGGGTGGAGCAGAGGGGCTGCAGCCTGCATGTAGGTTCCATTCTGTCAGAAAGGACCTCGGTCCTCTGGTGCTGGAGAGGCGAGGAGTGCGGGGCGGGAGCGCTGCAGCTGGCAGGAGGCGCTGGACATGGCTGTCAGAGGAGCTGCGGCTGTCAGAGGAGCTGCGGCTGTCAGAGGAGCTGCTGCTGTCAGCACGGCTACTGAAACATGGCTCCTGGCCAGTTTCTGCCCTTGTGGCTGAGGACACTGAGTGGGTGGAGGTGTGCGAGCACCTCAGGGTTTGCCCTGGCAAAAGCATCTTCTTTGTCGTTTGCCGCAGGTGGAAGAGGGACGGAAGTGGCAATAAAGTTGCTCATCCAGTTACTGGCAAAAACATCTTGCAGTTTGTAGCTATCAAGAGGAGAGACTGCGGGGAGTGGGCCATTCCAGGGGTAAGAGCTCCAGAGACAGTGTACATTTCCCCACTGGTAAGGACAAAAGGCAGTTAACTCCTGTGCACACCATAGAAGCATGCTTTTTGCTGAACTGCCTTTTGTTACAGAGCTGAGGAGAAATGCTTCTTCAACTAGCTTTGCCCAGGCATGTGCTAGGATGCCTTCTGCTGTTTCTGCATTACAAGGCAGTATTTCTATTTAATTCTGACCGTGTCTTTTGCCTAATGCAGGCAAGATTTAACCCATGGCAGATTTTGAAGGATATGTGTACTTGCTCCTTACAACTAGGTGTAAAGTTTGTTCCATGTCCAGAGTATGATTTAGGTGAGTGTAATATACTTGGAGCCAGTCAAAGGGCAGTAATAACAAGTGGAATATCAGGGATAGTCACCTTTGTTTTTTTCTCTCCCCCCTCTAAGGGGATGGTGGACCCAGGAGAGAAGATTAGTGCTACCCTGAAGCGGGAATTTGAGGAGGAGGCCCTGAACTCCTTGCAGAAATCGCCAGAGGAGAAAGCGGAGCTGGAGAAGCAACTCCACAAGCTGTTCACAGAGGAACATTTTGTGGTGAGCTTTGTGTCCCTTGTTTACATGGCTCTTGAGCATGTAGGAAATGGAAAGGACTCCTGCAAACTCTGTAAAGGTAAATGTGTCAGAGGGAAGTAAGAAATCTTCTTACTGATTCCACTTTGTTTATTGTGACACGACCTTGTTTTGGTTTGTTTGGGTCCTTAGGTGTACAGAGGATATGTGGATGACCCTCGTAACACTGATAATGCCTGGATGGAGACAGAGGCTGTGAACTACCATGATGAAACTGGTGGGTGTCTCCACATGTGCTCTTAGTTATCTTTTATTCTATATGTTGGTTTGAGATTGGGATGTATGTTGGGGTGAGATTGGCAGTGAAACTGAGGGAGTGTGCTAGTCATGTGCTAAGTATTGGACTAGAACTAATGGATGTGAAGGCCTCTTGTCTCCTAAGATGTTCAGCCATGACAGATAGTTGTTCTCATTTGGGTTTTGTCAGTCTTGAAGTAAGGACTATAGGCACTTTGCCTGAAAATTATTTATTCATGTTAGTGCTAAGCTATGGACCATGTGCCTTTGTATGGAGATTGAGGATGGGACAAGGGTTCTATCTTACCACCATGTGTGTCTTGAGTTAGTTTAATTTCACTGGGAGGCTGGTCTCTTTCTTTTGTTGTTTTTCTTTTCATAGCTAGTGTGTGCTTCGGGAGCATTGGCTGCTGGCAGATCTTTACTGTGTTTATTGCTTTGGTGTTGCAATTGCCCTTGCTTACTTTGCCAGAGTGATTGTTGGACCTTATTTTACTTCTGTAAATCCGTAGGAATGGCCATAGATCACTGGTTCTTAGATGGATCTGTTGTCTTGGATTCTAATCTCTAACTTTTTAAGATAAATCAATCTAGTTAGGTGTCTCTGACTTTTGAGTCAGGGACTTCATGCAGTGATGTTTCTTCTGTGTTTTGGGTAGTTGATACTATCATGTCACTTGTCTTGATTTGCCAGCCTCCAGAAACAGTGAAGATATCAGTCCTCTGGTCTTTGTTTCTAATACACATTTCCTAATACTTTTTGAAGCATTTCTTTGATTGCAGTCTGTGAAGGCCTGGAAACAGTAAGAAACCTAGCAAAGCAATTCAGAAGTCTTTCTCCATCCCTCCTTGAGTTAAATTTTTGATTTTGTGGACTGCAAAATTTTAATTGTTCTGGTTTTCCATAAACACATATAAGTTTCAGGATTCAGTTTGTCCTGTAGAATTGTACCTGAGAAAGGAAGCTGTCAAATGTTAGCTTAACAAAGAAACAAAAATTAAGTCAGAAGGATTGGCTAAACCTGTGGCAGTGACTGCACGTTGTCATAATTTCTAACAACTTGTTTTGCTGCTGATGGTACCTCAGGGGTGGTGATAAGGAGTTAACACCACCTCTGCCATTCAGATTTACTTTAAAATAGTGCAAGTTTGAAAAAGGTTCTGGCACAGAATCCAGTGAGCAACTTAATTGGTCTCTCTGAGAAGCAAGTGAAGGTTGCTGTCTGCGAAGGAGCCATGTAAGTGTGGAACTGCTCGGGTGCAAGAAAAGAAAAAGCAGAGAAGATGATGCAATAGCATGTCCTCTCTCTTGTTTTGTGAACAGGTGAGGCAATGGATAACTTGCCTCTGGAAGCAGGTGATGATGCTGGAAAAGTGAAATGGGTTGACATCAGTGAGAAGCTCAAGCTGTATGCCAGTCACAGCTACTTCATTAAGCTTGTGACTGAGAGGTGGGAAGCCCACTGGACTGAGGAACCTGAGTGCCAGGAGTGATCTGAATAAAGAAGAGAATATGTTTCAAACAAATAACTTTGTCCTTTTTCAAAGGAGGGTTCAGAGAAATTGACATGAAATTCATCTGGCAAAAACACTTGGCAATGATAGAGGTTTTTTCAGACACTTCAGATTGCTTCTTTTGATATCTCAGCTATTATGAAATGAGATGAATGTGGAGCTGTTACCTTGTTTTTCTTTCTTGTCATTATTTTCAGCAGTTTCATAATATTTGCAGAATTGTGTGACAACTCTGGGTTTCTGACTGGTTGCAGTTCAGAGGCTTTTCACCCTAGCTCTCTATTTTTGCCCTGATTTCTTGTCAGGAGTATGAATCTTTAAGGGATGTGAGACTTCTGGGATGAAAACCTGAATAATGACTTAAATTAAGTGCTGCATAATAAATTGCATTGTCTTTACTGAATTGTTTCAGTGTGTCTTTTCCATGATTTTCTATCTTGAGAGATCAGTATTCACATTTAATTGCTTTCTAATTTACAGTATGGATGGTATTCACATCTGAATGTTTGATAGTGTCTCTTGTCTAAAAATATAACTGTTGGAGCATGTAATTTGATGACTGATTTTGGAAGCTGGAATATGAGGTTCCTCTCTTCCAACATAAAAAGAATTATTGTGAAGAGAAGCCTTAGTATGTAATCTTAAAAACTGGGGTGGCTTTTTACAGTTTAGGTAATGTGAGTAACTCACAGTCAGGAGGAGACTGTTAGCCACATTCTGCCTAACTAATGAATGATAATGATTTTATGGTGTTGTTGTGTTTTTTTTTTTTCTTTTTTGAACTCTGTCCCTTCTTCCCAATTAACTCATTAGCTCTGGAGGAGGGGTGTGTTTATACAGGGAACTCTGGGAATCTTGTACACTTATTAGTATATTCCTTTTGAAGGAAAAAGTAATACTGTGAGTTATTAAATTTGATTTTGATCTTTGCTCACCTCTTCCTGTACATTTGATTCCTTCTGTGGTCTTACTAAAACAGCATAAATGTTCTCTGTTGCAGTATAAGCTTCCATAGACTTGTTTTATGCAAAAATCTTTCTTCCTAAGAACTAGTGGCTGCTTAGGCAGAAATGATTTTGATTGATCTGTTCTCAGCAGTCTCTCAGGATGGAGGCTGGGTAGGATCTGGTAGGGCCAGGTCAAGACTTCAGTGAATCTGTGGAATTCAGGATGGGCAAAAGGCATAGCCTGCTTCAGGAGTTCTGTCTCTTTTTGCTCCTGGTCTTTGGAAACAGGATCTGTGAAATGACTTGGGTGTATTTTTTTTTTTCTAAGAAAAGATGGAGGCAGCTAAGAAATTTGATGCTCAGCATTTATTCAAGCCTAAGGACAAGGTCTGAGAGAGCTGTGCACTGTACCTCACACCAGCTTCATAGGCAGCTATGTGGGAGGGAAGGATTATCTAGGAGCAACAGTTGGAGACATCTGTAGTTTTCTAGGTGTGTGCAGACTGAGAATGGCAGGTTAGAATTAATAGCAGTTAATTACTGCTATTTAATGTGCAGTTAATGCATTATGCAGAGCAGGTCCCTAACAGCATAGAAGGGTTTTGAAAGCATGACCACAAGAGCAGACCCATTTTTAAGTTCATGGCAGTGGAATGAGCAGCTCATCATGTCTTAGAAGGCTGACTTTACTGTAGCATGTCAAAATAGTATCATTTTTTCCTTTAATGTTACTGTTTGCATGTGAAGTGCTTAACATAGTGCACAATACTACAGATGAAAACAGGAGAAAATAATTTCAATTTTAAAAGTACCATACTGAATGAAATAAAAAGCCCCGCATCGGTTGTATAGCCAGTATGTTATTTCCTGGAAAGCAAACTTTCTGTAAGAAATTTTTTCAGTTCTCATCAGTCTTGTATTAAACATTTTTTTTATTTTGTTTTTTCTTTTTTCTTGACAGGCTAAGTGAACTTGGCTTTGTTTTTTTATTGTCATGTTTCCAGGAAAGCTTTCTGGTGAACAGTTTTCGTTTGGAGTGCATGATGTTAGATGGTATGCTGAATGCAGTTCTGTTGTGTTTCCCAGCACATTACTAATCAAGTCTTGATGCTTGCTTGTGTCCTGAAATGTGCTGGATGATTATTTAAAGTTTATAACCAAGCCAATGTGGCATTTCTTTTTGTTAAATCTTCTGGAAAACTGTTTCTTAGGTGATGTTAGGTTGTGTATTGATGCAAGTTAGATGTGTTTTTTTTTTTTTTTTTTTTTTTTTTTTTTTCAGCCCTTTTTGTTGTGGCTCTAACTTATCTTGAACTACGTTATTTAAATATCTAAGGATGATCTATCCCCAAGGATTGGGATATCTGGACGAGCACTCATAGCATCTATATTCCCTCTCATGGAACCCTACCCACAGCACCACCAACATTTGGGCTCTGGGTTTGCTCTACCACCTAAAACCTCAAACGTTTGTCCCCTGAGTCACTCTGCCATTCTGCCCAATTTGGCTCCAAAATTCCAAACATCTGGACCCAGCTTCCAAACACAAGGAGTGACCACTGAAAACTCCATGTAACCTCCTTTCAAGCTGAAGAAATAGATGGGTTTTGTATTACAAAAACAACTGAAGAGTTACCTCTTAGAATGCCTGTCTTTTGATCAGAAAGCAGTGTGGAATACCGCCTTCTAACTTCAAAGGTAAGTTGCACTCCTTCCCTGTCTCCCTTTATGGTAGTTTGACATTCAGAAAATGCTCTCTCACTATGCCTGATGGTCAACTGAAGCTTCCTGCAGTCTTAAGTTCCATTATACTACTGGGCAAGTCAGTTGCCTCAGACTTGCACCTGATAAGCCTGCAGAGTGTCCCAGTGGCCTAGGTGTCTAAAGCCCCACCAGCAGTTTTCCTTGAACCTCTTTGGTTACTGTGAAAAGAAGGTCAAGGAGGCCTACAGGAAAGCTGGGGAATGACTTGTTGCAAGGGTGTGTAGTGACAGGAAAACATGTAATGGTTTTAAACTGGAAGAGGGTGGATTTCAGTCAGACATTAGAAAGAAATTCTTTCCTGTGAGGGTGGTGAGACACCAGAACAGGTTGCCCAGGGAAGCTGTGGATGCTTCACAAGTCCTATGAGGAGAGGCTGAGGGAGCTGGGGGTGTTCAGTCTGGAGAAGAGGAGGCTCAGGGGAGACCTCATCACTCTCTACAACTCCCTGAAAGGAGGTTGGAGCCAGGGGGGGGTTGGTCTCTTCTCCCAAGTAGCTACCAGTAAGACAAGAGGGCATGGACTTAAGCTCTGCCAGGGGAGGTTTAGGTTGGATATTAGGAAGAAATTCTTTACAGAGAGGGTGATCAGGCATTGGAATGGGCTTCCCAGGGAGGTGGTGGATTCTCCATCCCTGGAGGTTTTTAAGAAGAGACTGATGTGGCACTCAGTGCCATGGTCTGGTAACCACAGTGGCAGTGGATTAAGGGTTGGACTTGATGATCTCAGAGGTCCTTTCCAACCTGGATGATTCTGTGTATGTGATTCATCCCTGGAAATGTTCAAGGTCAGGCTGGTTGGGGCTTTGAGCAACCTTGTCTGGTAGGAGGTGTTCCTGCCCATGGTGGACATACTGGAATTCGATCATCTCTAAGGTCCCTTCCAGCTGAAACTATTCTGTGATTCTGTGATCTTGTGTTAAGTATTTTCCTGTTCAATACTAAAATCCCCAGTTAAAAACAAATGTTAGAACTAGTGGGATTCTGTTAATTTACGAAGAAAAGATTTACATCCTCTCACACTGGGGTTTTCACTACTGCTATCCTGTAGAGTAAGATATAATTTCTTCTGCTTGTATTAAAAAAAATTCTCAAGCACTTAGTTTTGGTTTTGATTTTTTATTTTCCTCTTAGAAAGCAAAGAGAACTTACTAGTATTCAATGTCTGTAATACTGCCAGCTGAAATAACTATGGAGAAAATATGTGCCCCATTGTTGGTTTTAGTGTGAGCTTGTTACTAGTGCTTATAAGTTGGTTGTTTTTTTCTTCAAAGTTCAAGGAGGGCTCAATAATAAATTGAGAATTTAGAATGGTAATAATATAAGTTTATAGGTTTTTTTAGGTTTATACCAAACGAGTAATTTTAAAGCTGCTGTGATTTCCAGTTTAAGCTGTTAGCATTTCCCACACTGGGTGCCTGTTTGTTTCAGTACTTACTGTGTTTGCAGCAGGAAGAACCTTGCTCAGAACACAAAAAAGCAACAGGAAATGCATTTTGAGAGAGAGTCCTGTGAAGCAGTCTGGAAACAAAGGGTTACAGTGTCCTGGTTTTGGCAAAAGGAAAGATCTGGGGGGAGTATGGCTCTTCTCCATGTAGAGAAAGGAAAATCAGGCAGCAGGAGCTGTTCCTAGTGAAGTGTGCCTTGTGGAGTGACCTTATCTGTCATCTCTGTATCCTAGTTGCTCGTGTTGCTCGTGTTGCTCGTGGTCAAATAATTCAGTATGCAATAAAGCTTGCTGTCCTTTTGCTTCCTGCTGCCTTGTCTGTATTTCGAGATCTTGTTAGCATTTTATTTTTCATTATTTTTGTGTGGGATTTCACCTCTCCATCATTTTACTCTTTCCTAACAATGCTTGTGGAAGCCTTTTTGCAGCGTTTTTTTTTTGAGGTTGGCAGGGGCTTCTGGAGACTGTTTAGTCCGTTCTCCAGACATAGATAGAGTCAAATAGAGTCAGCTAGAGCAAGTTGCCCAGAACTGTCTGGTCAGGATTGGAGCATCTCAGGATGGAGAATCTACAACATCTCTGGGCACCCAATGCTTTTGCTTTATTACTCTCAACATGGAAAAAATTCTTGTTCATTCATTCTTGCAGTCTGTAGCCATACCCAAAATTAATTTTTTAAAAATGATCTTCAGTCCAGGTAACATTAGAGCATCTGTATCACCTTTGGATTGCAGGTGGAACAGTTGGGATCAGGCAAAGTCATCTGGCTTTGTGATAGTGTGCTGTGACTGGCTGGTGCCTATATATAGTTTTGAGTACTATGGCTTACATCAGAAAACAACAAGACATCATGAATCAAACCTTCTTAAGACCTTTTGACATTCTGTTTACTTCTCAGCTAATAAAGAAGCAATTTTTTAAATTTATTTTTTTTTTAATATATGACTCCTACTGATCCCTGGAGGATTGATACGTTTGGCAGTGGAGGTGTGTGTGTGGTATACAAAGGGATATTCATAGTGCATTTCTTCAATGTAGACTGTAGGGTTGTGCACTTTAGTGTTGCTGGAGGAATACTTTGGTGATAATGCCTGGAGTATTGAAGCTCCTAGCTGAGAGAGAGTGTTACAAATCCAAAATTACCTTGATTTGCTTGCAGAGCCCTGTCCAGCCTGGCCTTATAAACTTCCAGGGATGGGGCTTCCACCACCTGTCTGGGCAACCTGTGCCAGTGTCTCACCACCCTCATGGTGAAGAACTTACTAAGAAAAATGTTAGTAGTAGTTGGTTCTCTGTGGGAGAAGGGAAGAATAGGCTTGCTAAGGAGAAAAAGAGGTGTTGGAGCTGTGGGTTGTGGTGTTATACCTGTTGCCAATCAGGCTTTTGACACATGTACACATATTTCATGTTCATACAGTTAGCTCATTACACAATTTATCAGCAGAAATTCTGACATGTGGCATCAGTACTCTTTCTGTTGTGTTTCAAGAAGGGAAGCAAGAGGTATCTGAGAAGCACTGATTGATTTTTTTATTTTTTTCATGTATTTTAGGAATTATGGTTTAAAGACTAACACGTGAGCTACACTATAGTTTCTCCTGTTAAATGTAAAATGGAATTTCCATTGGACCATTGCCTTGATACCTTTTTTTTAACAAAGTTCTTACAAAGCCCATATATTTTGGTAGACTTACTTTACTTGAGGCTTCTATTGCAGAATGTTAACCTGACAATGAGTTAAATAAAGAAAACAAGTCCTATGTCAAAGTAACTTTCTTCACTGTATAATAAAATCTAAATCCTGTAATTCTACAGATGTGTTTTGTTAACAGCTCAGTTGTCAGATTAGTATTATTTACTGGTTCAGAGAGATCATAGGTAAATGCAAGGGAAAACACTTGGTTTAGCTATGAACTACTTGGAGTAGTTAAATTTTTTTGCTTTTAATGAATGTAGAATTCCTCTGCACCTGTGTTTTTTTGATAAAAATGCAGTGAGTCTTATGACACCCTTGTCTTGAAAACTATGAAGCTGTTGATTACAGAAATAATCAGGATTCGCGTATTTCACCAGTTTTACTGTGGCACTTGGATTCTGTTAAACCAGGCTCAGAACAGGAGGCTTTCATTTATGTCTTCTGCAACAAAGAAGAAGAAAATGTAATTAACATGTGATGTCCAAGAGACATTTTCATGTGTCACTATGAAGAAAGTGATGTACTAAAGTTTCAGAGGACTCATGCAGGGGAACACTGTCCTTAATAAACAACAAGTATGGTTGCTGCTATTGTGTTCAGAAGCAATTCATTTAGACCCTTGATAGGTGCTTTCTTGTTTCTTGTGTTAGGTCTCCTTGATCTGTTTGTGAGCCAAGAATCCCTTCTACCCCTCTCTTCACAAGTGACTGACCTTACACCCCTCTTGGAATGAATAATCATTGTCAGCACTATGTGCATATTCTGATAAGTCCCTGCAGCTTAATTGCATGTGTGGTTTGTAAATGCTAAAATGCCATCAGAAGAGCTTGAAAAAAATTGGTGAAGAGTGCTTCAACCACTGATTTCAAAGTACAAGCTCTCTTTGCCTTTTCTTTTCTTTGGTACTGAAGAAGAAAATCAGATGTTTTGTGAGAAATAGACATGCAGAACGTATTGGTTCAGGCACCACGTAAGACATAAGAATGTTTTGATGTTTAGCACAAACTACCTCCTAAATTTTTCCTCATAGAAAAGGTGACTTTTTCTCATCTCTCTAAGATAATTCAGGTCTGTGCCCTTGGCAGTCGTGTCATTAGTGTTCCATTTGCCTCTGTGCACAGCAGCCATAAACTTCTGGCTGCAATTTCTTTCCTGTATGTTGTGGTCCAAGAGTGTGCTTAGTCTTGGTAGGAACATTTTGTCCTATACATCTTACTGTTCTTCTAGTTTTACCTTCCTTAATCCCAAAGCAGTGGCACCATTCCTTCAAAGCAATGAGTTTGTTTTGGTCTCCATCACACTCTTGGAAGAAACGGGTTATGCAGTGTTCCATGGGAACTAGGGAGGCTCTCAGAGGTGCAAGCTCTGAGTGGGTTAATGATCTGAAAGACAGAGCAGGTATGTGGAGCTGTATTTCATTAATAACTCATCAGGATCATTGAACATTATCTAAGATGCTGGAAGATGACAGTGTTGACTTTGACAGAGATGCCCCAGTTGTGTGGTGCTTGTGTTATTAATCTGTCTCTAGTCATTAGGATGTTGATTATGATGATTACCTGATAAACTTTTTCAACTGCTATTTGTTCACTACCTTTTCTTTCTAGTGCAAGTATTACTGAGACTTGTACACAACCCATCAGGTATGGAGCTTTGCCATCAGTCTTCATGAGGTCAAGCTCACAAGACACTCAACTCTGTTCTAAGACAGGAGGTGTGATCAGCACAAGGTGTTAAGGGCATGCAGCCTTGAAACATGGATCCCACCACCGAGTCTCATGACCAAAAGTCTCAGTCACATTGTTAGAAGCTGGGGGCTCCCTCTGAACTGTAACACTGATGCTGTTATACCACATCTGCTCCTTAAACTGAGATATTTCCATAGTATTAATTGAAACCAAGTGAATTACTGTTGACTGGCCTCTGCCCTTTCTACTTAGCTTCTTGCTCTTAGCTTCAGTAATAATAGGATCTCATGAGCCTTGTTTTCTTCCAGGATCAGGGCATTTATAGTCATTAAGATCCTTTAGAGCTTAAGGTGTGTAATACATGATTGTGAAAGGCAAGAGCATAGCATGTTCTGACCTAAGACATGGCTCCAGCAAGACAATGAGAGAAGTTCTGTGTTAGAGATTAATTCCTCCTTAGACAGAGGAGGGACTGGTCCTGTATGTAGAGAATCCTTCAAGTGGTTTAGAAAAGGATAACAGCCTGCACTTAAACAGCAAATTGGAACTGAACCCACCATCCGACAAAGATTTTTCTTTTTTCTTCTTTTTTTTTACCTGTCAACAGGGTGCTGATCAAGTTGATGAAACTGCCAGTGCACAGGATACACATACATATGGTAATTTTTCTCAAAGTCATGCAGGAGCAGCTCAACTGAGTGGTCACCAGCAACAAGGCGCTTGTCATTCTGGTAGATTTTTTTGACCTGAACACAACAGAGAATTTTTTGTTTGTTTGTTTAGGGATGAAGATCTGTCCTGAAGAGAGCTATCTAGCAAGGAGGTGATTTGGTTAAATGAAACTTGATAAAATGAGACTGGAGAAATGGCTTTTAGTGTTTGTGGCTGTATAGAGCATGAGAAGTTTGCCTTGAGTAGTCCAGATGATTGTGGGTGCTGTCCATGCCGACCCTAGTAGTTACCAGAAAGGAAGTGAAATTCCTGTGGCCTAACCATCAGACTCAGCTAATCAGGGCAGTAGCATCAGGTTGGTAGGAAATGAAACTGATTTTATCACAGTTATTGACCTTGTCCTTAGCCAAGCAACTCAGCTTTTGGCATGAAATAAGCCATCTCAGACAATCTAATTCATACCGTTTAGTATCAAATGTTCCAGGAAGGTCAGTTTCCCTGTTGATAACTGTGTAAGTAATCTTTCGTGTTGCTCAAGCATATTTTGTTTAAATCTGCCTTAACCTACTGCATGCACCTCCTACTCCAGAGTTAGAGCAGCTCAGGTCTTAACTTAAACTGTTTTCTAACAGTCATGGCTTTTTAGAGAGTTACGGTATCTGTATCTTCAAAACCAAACTGCTGTCACCATTCACTTGACATACATCCTTCTTTAAAAAAAAACAAACAAAACAACTCAATGGTATTAGATGCTGACTCTTTTTTTAGTGTGATGCTGCAGGTCTACTGGATGGTAGAAGGCATCTCTTTTCTCTTAGCACCGAGTGTTAGACTTGTGTCATTTTATGACCCTTCAGTATCATGTTGTAGATGCACAGTGTGGATGGATTATAAAGTGCAAGCAATACCTTTAACTGTTGAGTCTGTTTTCAGGTGCATTTGTAGTGATGGCCAGGTACAAGGTGGGTCCCTGGGGCATAGGAGGAGCTGCTTTTGGCCTCTCCAAGGCAGGGATCTCTTACCCCCATGAAGGTCCCTAAATTCTGTTGTAATTATGTCTCAAATCCTGATGTGTGGCTACCCAGTTGCTCAGTCTTGTGAGGTTCTTGAGAAGTTTTCTTCACCAGGAGTCAGAGTACTTCCTTCCTTCCTTTGAATACTCAGTTGTTAGCAGACTTTGTGCCTTACCTTCCTCTTCCATGTCACTTAACAGAAGTTGAATGGCACAAATACTTTAATCTTGTGGGACTCCACAGCTGAGCTCTGAGCTAGCTGTTCCCTCTTATTCTGTCTTTTTGTTACCCATACCCAGATCTTACATCTTATGCTATGGCTGCTGATTTTCCTGAAGTCCTTTGGAAAAGGGAACTGGCTGCATTAATTGGATCATCCTTACCTAGGATGATGTTTTCAAAAGGTTGGTCACATAGCACTTCCCTGAACAGAATCTGTTTCGTGTCTTCTCAAGTGATGATGTCTGTCTAGGTGTGCACTAATTCTGACTTTTCCACCTCTTTTCTGTATCCACTGACTTCAGATAATACCCTTAGCTTGCATTTCCTTGGACAAAAGGAACATTAATAGCAAAAATGCATCTCAGCCTAAATGAGCGTGAGGGGGACACACACTTGGAAGTTTATAAAGTTTGTTTTGCCATTTGTCAGTCTAATGGAGTCTGAATTGCCTTAACCAGAGAGCAAATGCTCAGAAGACTTGGGAGAACTTCTAGTATGTGAATCGCTGTTTTCACAGGGCTTGGCTGGCTCTAACAATGTAACTGCAAGGTCGTACTTCTAAAGGATTGCTGACCTTACTCCTCTGCTTTTCAGTTAGAAATCCAGAAGTACCCAGGTCACGTTCATAATACTGCATAAGGATGTTTTTGAGCCAGTCTCGCATCCGGAGTGGGAACTGATCCACTTCATAATCAGTACAGTGAGGGATGTCTGTGCCAAACAAGAAAGCTTTTAACAATGACATGTTAAGTCTCCATTCAATCATTTCTGAGCCAAATTAGATTTGATTCTTGCTAGCAAACTCCCAGTTATGCTTAAAATATATGGAGCTGTTAATACATAAAATTGGAAATGCAATTAATGGGTTCAATCATCAATCTGCAGGTTTTTGGTGCACATGCTTACCCAGCTGTGAAAGCCACAACCTTTGTATATCTGTGCACCTTCTGAGGAGAGTTGTGCAGTGACACTATCACCAGGCAGTTGCATGAAAGCAAAGTTCTTGACAGGAAAGGAATATTCTGTCTGAGAGTGCACTTTCCTCCCAGTGTATGCAGCAATTTCCTAGAGCTTGGAAATCAGCTTTGGCTTTTGGATCCTGAGTTCTGCATTTGGCATGTAAATAGTTGTTCTGTTTTGCTTTTTTTTTTTTTTTTTTTTTTTTTTTTTTTTTTTTTTTTTTTTTTTCTGCAAATACTGATGCTTAATATCCTTGATTATAGAAAAATTACTTTTTAGATATGTTTAGGGTTTTAAGGTCTTAATTAACAGGTAATTGATGTGGAAGGGGGGGAGAGCACAGGAAGAAAGCAGGTAACTTAGGACTAGCTGGTGATTAAGGCTACTGGATCTTTTTATCTAGGTGAATTCTTCATAGGAAAACTATCCTTACATTTGCAGGAGCCCATATAGTCTAGGTGCAGCTGACGTCCCATTTTTGTCCCATCAAGTTGACATTTGGTGCCAAAGAGTTGACATGTGCCATCATAAGTCTTATTATCTGTTCCACAGACCTAGAGAAAGAGTAAAAAACAAAACCACCCCTCCACACAGACTGTTTTGGGAAAAATTCTGGTCACTCATGTCGGCATTACAATAATAAAAAGTCTCGTTAACGTTTGGCATAGCAGTTGTGAATACCCACAGGGAATAAATGTGATCAGAACTACTGAAAATCATAGCTGTTCTGTGCTTGCTTAAGAGTTAGTTATCTGTACTTTCACACAGTTTTGAAATGTTATTTTTCTGTAGTAGTAATATATAGTAGTTTCTGAGATGGTAGAGAATTATTACACTGAGGTGTGTGTTAGTATTCAGTGTATGCTCTAAAACATTAAATGAATAAAAAGAACTTTTAGGGACAGGAAAAACCTGGGATCCCTGAGAGATTAAGTGAGGCAAATCACTTTAGGTACTGTGTAGCTATATGTGTTCATGCTATTCTCAAGCTATAGTCAATGAGTTTGGGCACTTTATACATATTTTGTAATTACTGGAATTACTCAAATCCACTTGCATGCTTTTTTAGGTGCAGTTATTCTAAATAGCAGGAGAATGTGATCTTGTGAACATTTTAGTTGTCTTTCCCCCAGGCTGTGCATTGACTTACTTGCTCATAGGATGTAAGAATACTTACACGCTCATAGTCTTTGGTGGGAGGACAAGCAGCAGGATCTTGGCAAACACAGCTGGGTTTCCCATGTTTGTCTGCATGGCAGACTTTGCCTCTTTTGCAGTGGAAGTTCCTACAAGGGTCTAGCGATTGGAGCAAGAAAGAGTGAATGTTAGAGGGGATGAGAGGAAGCAAAGTGTTTCTGTCTGGTACTTCTGACAGTCAAAGAAAATACAGCCCAGTATTCACTAAGAAGCCAAGTGCTCTTTTATAAGTTTGTTAAAATGCACCTGGGTCTTGTATTGAAGAAAACAGGTCAAACTTTGAACGAGGAATTTTGTGAGACTTCTAGCAGTCCCAAGTTTGAGTTGGATGGATAAATACATTTGTCAGATAAAGCATTTTCTCCTAAAAGGACTGACTTCCACTTCCATCTTCCTCTGGTAAAACATTCCCCATCTGTCTGTGCTGGCACTTGTCTCACTCCTAGCTGAATTCAAGATACTGGTCTGAAACTGAAAGGTTTCAATGAAAGGTAATTCCCATTCTTGCATAACTGACACAAAACATTGTGCACCGTCTGTACTGTACACTGGTTTTCACAAACAAATGAGTAAATCCATTTGTATGGAAAGAGGATTCTCTGGGGACGTAACTGTGATGCAGGATTATGGACAAGCACAGCTCAGTCATGTGAAATCGTGTGCTGCCAAAAGCAGAAAAGAAATGCAGATTGGCACATTCCCCACTACAGAGAGTTAGCAGTGACATGCTGGCTTTGTGACTTACCCAGGAGAGCCTTCTCACTCGTGTTGCTTGCACTTTCCATCTTACCATGGGAACTGCCTGTAGTCTTAACCTGAATGGTCACAGATACATGAGCAGAAGTTGTGGTATCTTGGAAAGAAGAAACAGGGTCCTGTGCTCTGCTTGCAAAATGTGTGAGAAGTGCATAAAGCCTTGTGTACTACACTGTTAAGGAACTCTGTTATTTGGAGAGGGAAAAAAAACTGGGAGGAAAGCAAGCACACAGTAAGGCCTGAGCACCTGAAAATTCTGCAGGATTTGCCATGTAGCAGCGGAGTGCCTAGAGGCTGGCAGAAATTGGTGTTTCAAGTCTTAGTTTGCACAGGGACCCTCCAGGTTGGTGAGCATGAACTGCCACTCAATAGTGCCTGCAGTGAGTAGCACCATGAGCTTCCAGGCCAGACATGTGAAGCAGGAGGAGAAATCACAGTGTTAGAGGTTGGAAGGGACCTCAGAAGATCATCCAGTCCAACCCCCCTGCCAGAGCAGGGTCACCTACATCAGGTCACACAGGAACACATCCAGGTGGGGTTTGAATGTCTCCAGGGAAGGAGACTCCACAACCCCACAACCTCCCTGGGCAGTGCTCTGTCACTGTCTCTGTCACCCTCACAGTGAAAAAGTTTTTCCTTATGTTTATGTGGAACCTCCTATGCTCCATCTTGTACCCACTGCCCCTTGTCCTGTCACTGGACATCACTGATGCCTGGCTCCATCCTCCTGACACTCACCCTTTACATATTTATAGACATTAATTAAGTCACCCCTCAGTCTCCTCTTCTCCAAGCTGCAGAGTACCAGCTCCCTCATTCTTTCCTCATCAGGGAAATTTTCCACTCGCTCCATCATCTTTGTGTCTCTGTGATGGACTCTTCTAAGCAGTTCCCTGTCCTTCTGGAACTGAGGGGCCCAGAACTGGACACAATATTCCAGATGCAGCCTCACCAGGGCAGAGTAGAGGCAAAGCAGAACCTCTTGCTACTTACTAACCATTCCCTTCTGATGCACTCCAGGATGCCATTGGCCTACTTGGCCACAAGGGCACATTGCTGGCTCATGGTCATCCATCCATGGTCATCCAGAAGAGATAGATGCATCTTCTGATCATTCTTTGGAGCTGTTGAGAGGTGTCTGCCCTCTTTCAAAAGGATGCCTGCCATCTGTCTCCCATATTACAGGTCCTTACTTAACAACCATAGGAAAACTCACTCCTTTCCTTGGAAGAACACCCCCATCCCTGATAGCTCACTGGTCATCTAATGGGTGACTAGGGTATGGGAGACCTGGGTGCAACATGCTCATTAATCTGAAGGGACAAAGCCCACATCCTTCATCTTGTATGAAAGTGCCTTAGCCACTAGGATGGTAATTATTCTGGGGACTCGAGCCTTGCCTTTTCAAGCTGCTCACTTTCAAAGGTTTAAAACCTTTGGGCTAGAAGAGTGAACAAGCTTTCCTGGTTGGCTTGATATTGGGTTCCAAGTTTTGTATCTGTGTATCCACATCTGTTGGTGGATAATATTCCCTACTGGAGCTGTTACATCAATTGTGCTTTCTGGTACGATTCTAAATGTTACACGTGAAGTGACACTGTGTGAACCAAAGGAATAATGAATAAAAGGAGAAATGAGACTTGTGCACATTAAGAAACCATTATGTTGTTTTTCTCCAAAATGTCAATTCAATTATCAGGAATTTAAATTTGTGACTGGTTCCTTCTGCCCTCCCCCTTTTCCCCCGCCCCCCCTTTTATTAAATTTTATTTTTAATTCTTCTAATATGTAACTTTATTTGAAGGAGTATTTACCTTATCTTCATTTTCCATTGAATTTATGCTCTGAACAGAGCTACGTGTTTCCAGTTGTTGCTTGCTGTCAGAATTAGGTGGCTCATGATCATAATCATAATCATCTTTTTCAGAGAGAATAAGGTCTTTAATCTTGTCATCCTGGTAGTCCTCAGGGTCTGTATAAACTGCAACGTCATCTTCATTGGTTCCTTCCCTTTTGTGCTCAGTACTAGTGCTCTCCTGGTCATTACTCTGGATTCTTTCCTCTTCCTCATAGGCTGCTTCTTTCCTGGAATTGTTGAGAACTTCCTTGCCCTCA
Organism: Florisuga fusca; assembly: GCA_038090715.1. Taxonomy (NCBI): domain Eukaryota; kingdom Metazoa; phylum Chordata; class Aves; order Apodiformes; family Trochilidae; genus Florisuga; species Florisuga fusca. Next base: position 983,252 of record JAAWXA010000013.1, read on the forward strand.
ACATCACCACTGTCGTGACCATCATCAGGAAGATTACTGTCCTCTGTGTCTTGTCTTTTCACCAATGTGTTGTGATCACTGCTATAGTTTACCCAGCTATTGTCTTCCCTCTCTTGGCTTTCCTGTTTGTCATCTTGATCTTCATTCAGAGTTTTTTGAGAGGCCAGGATTTCTTCTTTATAGGGCTGCTTCTGGCTGTTCTCCCTCTCTGCTTCCTCCGAGTCAAATTTCTCACCTTGTCTCTTGGTTATCCAAATTAGTTGACTGGAATCTCTCAGTTTTTCATCAGATTGCATGCTGTTTTCATTTTGCTGTCTTTTGTACTGGTTACTTTGATTTGTCTGGTGGCCTTTGTGCTTCATGTATCTGTAATCAGTTTCTTCACCCCATTCCTCATCCTCTTCTTCCACACCTTCTTCTTCATCACTTTCACTGTTTTTTTCTGATAGACCAACTGTATTTTTATTATATTTCCATATGTTGTGCTCATGATCAAGACTGAGAGAATCCAGTGGATTTTCTGCATTGCCCAGAACATGTGGATTGGCTGCACTGCTCTGTTTCTCCTGCCTCCTGAACTGGTAGTGCTCAGAGCTGGACTGTCCTCTGCCACTGCTTCCAGAGTCACTGTCCTGGTTATCAGCAGCCAAACCTGGTTTATTGCTCAGTGCAAGGAAATTGATGCTTTTTAGGCTATTTTTCACTTGATGCTCACTTTCAGTTCTTCCATGTTTTCTCGTGCTCTGGGGCTCATCCCTGTGCTCAGCACCTGGTAACACTGCCTCTGATTTGAGGTTGTTGTGATGGGGCAGCAAATCAGCTCTATCTATATACCCAGCATTCTCTTCCTTTGAGGCTTCAGAATGAGTATCTTCTGTCTTAAATAAAAAAAAAAAAAAAAGAGTTATGAAAATGAGACCTTCTGTGCCCAAGTTGCTGGAAAAACATTTCCTTTAGTGTGGGCAGAGTCAGGAGTGCTTGGAAACAATTGGTCCACTAACAAGTTCTTGTACGAATTTTAAAAGTTGGTAGGGATGGAAATACTAATTTGGCTCTGGGTAGGTCACCTGTATCCTATTTCTGAAGGTGGTATCTGAATATTTCACAAGTTTGTCTTTTGCCTATTGTACTTGCTGATGCAGGGAAAGCACTGAGCAATGTATTCGCTATGTCATTTCCAACTCTGATTTTTCAGGGTAAGATGAAAGTTTGCTCAAATCTAACCAGGATTTGGTGAAGAGGTTTTCCAGATTAAATGTATATTTTCTGTAGACCTTATAAAAACTGATCTATGAATTACCAAACATCTCAAGCTGATCTTAAAGCAGATGAAAATTAAGTTTCAAGAACAGGGTTCTTTTACCTGTGTTTTTGGGCACTACTGCTTACAACATCCTATATCATACAACATACAACATCCTCTTTAAGTAAAAAGCAGTCTTCTGTGAAAGGCTGCCCGTTCTATAGAGTTAGAAAATATGAGGCCAAACAGTCATTAATATTGTCTATGATGGGTGCCTGTATTTGAAGCAGTAATCTAAGAAAGATGTGGCTCATGTCTTGCTTGACAAGAAGCCTCATGCCTCAGCCTCAATGTACATAGGTTGTGCCTGAATGTCATACCTTTGTCTCCACAACAAAATAAACTTTTAGAAGTTGATTACTTGTGAACATACTTAATATGATGGCAAATTTCAGTCAATGTCACTGTAATTAGCTACTGTTAGAGGACAACTGTCCTTTTGGTGTTGAATATTTACTTGGAACTGATGATTTTTAGGGTATTGCAATGTTTTCTTTCAATGCAAGTGTCTTATGATGGGGTGTTTTCTGGGAGAAAGTTGTAAGCTGCAGCCTAGTGTTTGTACAATAATTTGTTTTGCTGGATGCTTCATTAGGAAAATTTTTCATTAGGAAAAATTTTTTTGGCTTCCATAATGCAGAGCACCATGGAGTCTGACATGGAGTTCATCTGGAAAGCTGCACAGAGTGGGATATAATTAATAATTTAAAAATGGTTAGTATAAGAGTTGGAATTTTGCATTTCTTACTACAGAGCAGGCTCTGAAATGAGTTGTACCAAAACATTTATTGGCTTGGAGCCAAGGGCCATTATGTCTGAACCACAAATGCTCATCAGAGTGGTGCAATCAAAAGCAGTTTTAATTTGGGTCAACCATGAATGCAAAATTCTGAGGTCTGTCATTAGCATGCAGAAATGGCATAGGGCTGCTGAAGTCGTCTCTCTTGTGACAGTGAGGGCTGTGTATCAGCCACAGGGCACTCTTACAAGATGAGCTGTCTCTGATGTTAATAAAATAAATAAATTGAATAAAGAAACGTGTTGGTGGCTAAAATTCTGACATGTTTGAGACTACATATGATCACTTGATGTGATAAATTGAGAATTTAATCCTCTTTGTTTAGTGGAGCAGTGATAACCACACATTTGACTGTCAGTGGAGCTTCTTGTTTGTATAAATATGGGTGTCATGATTATATGTAGGGATTTGCTTAAGGTAATTTTTTCAAATAAATGGAATTTCTGCTGTGAGCTTTAGGTTTTGTCCCTTTCTGTTTCTAGCTGTAATGTGTAAGGCATGAGATGCTTGGTTCTGATTTTTGCAATGAGGATGGCTACATCATTTTAACCTAAATCAGTTTGCCAACTGATAGCAACTTACCGTAGCACACTGCATGTGTATGAATGTGTTTTATCTATTTGAGATGAATAATACAGGTTGCCTATAAAAACAGAAGAGTACCTTTTCTGGAGTTTTCTGTCCATGGGTTCCAAGTCTGGAGTTTAAGGAATGGGTCTAGAACAGACAAATACATTAAAAATCTGCATGTAAATAAAAATCTTGTATGGGTCAATGGGATAACAGAGTGTATTCACAGAATGGGAAATTAAATGCCCAGCAGTAATAGCATGATGAGGACTTACTGGAATAGCAAAAGCTGATCCTACAAGACAAACAAGAACTACAGCCTTCATGCTTTTCAGATCTTGTAGAGGACAACAGTTAATGGTACAGTGGTAGGGTTTAGAGGTTTTCTCTCTGCAATCAACATGAAAAGAAACAAGTTAGGATTTGAAGTGTAGGAATGATTGGTGGAAGCAATGTAATGGCTGCTGTAACTGGCTTAGTCTGAAGACCCACAAAATATCCATGCAGTATCCAGTTGTATATGAGCTCAGGTGCTAGACCAGCTTATCTAGAGACCAATTTGGTGTTCTTTTACAGGATTTAAGCTGTATGCTGTGTTCACAGTGGTGTTATGGAAAGGTGGAGTTATGAATGTGCACAGGAACAGCACTGTAAAACTTCATCCCCTCTTCTGAACTCTTTCTACCACCATGCTCATCAGGCCTTTGGATTATCATACAGATTCTGATCCTCCTTCAAGTGAAATCTTAGCACAAGGTGGGTACTCTGTAGCTGCCACAACCTCTGCAATAGTCCTGCAGGGATCTCAGCCCCCCAGAGGAGCACTGCAGCTGTGCAGCCCCCAGTAATGGGTGATGCAGCTGGGTGCTCAGCTGATGGAGGAGATAGAAGAAAAGGGATTGGCATACCTACCTCTGTTTTGCAGGCACATGTGCATAAATTGCAAGACAGAAAGGTGACAAAACAGGCCTCTTCCAGGAAAAGTACCACTTTGGTCTTCAGTGGGCAGCCCCAGGTGGGCTTCAGATCCTGGCTTATGCTGTGTGGCTAACGATGGCAGAAGTCACGTCCGGGTGAGGTGCTCAGATTGCCATGCCAAAGACAAGCATGTTGTTGAGAATTAGAGGAGCCCTGCCTCCTACAAGGTGGAGATAAAAATCTACTGGACTGTGTGGGTCTGGTGGCCTGCCAGAATGACACCACAAAACTATAAGACTCTGAACATGTTGCACAGTACATCATAATGGTGTCCAATTGCACAGAGACAGAATGCCTTTCTATTTCTGGAGTGAAGGGGAGATCCCAGGAACTGTAGTGGAAACTGAAGTTAGTTTGGCTGGACATGAGTGGCAAAAGCACCATATAGTTGATGCATTCTTGGTGTAGATTATCTCAGGAGGGGATCCTTTTGCAACCTGAGGGGGTACTGGTGGGTATTTGGTGTAGCAGCAGTGGAGACAGAGGAATTAAACAGTTTTGCCCAGGTTAACAGGGTACTATTGTGGAGCTAATGAGGGTCAGGGAACAAAAGGTGCCCATTACTGTTACAGCAGTTTACCTGCAACAATTCTGCATTCATTGACCCTCTCTGAATGCCATCTGGAAGCTGAACTATCAACTTCAGAGCCAAGGAGCGACCAGCAAGATGCTCACCCATTCCCAGTCCTCTGTGACCAGTGTGTGACCAATGGAGAGTGGAGAATGACTGTGGACTGGTGTGGCCTGGATGAGGTCACACCACCACTGGTGAAGATGTCAGAACTCTGAGATGAATTGGAGTCAAGCACAGCCCAGAGGCATGGCACAGCTGGAATCACCTGTGTGGTTTTGTCTATTCTGTTGACAGTGGAGTGCAAGCAACCATTCAAGACAAGAGGGCATGGTCTTAAGTTGTGCCAGGGGAGGTTTAGGTTGGATATTAGAAAGAATTTCTTTATGGAGAGGGTGATCAGGCATTGGAATGGGCTGCCCAGGGAAGTGGTGAATTCTCCATCCCTGGAGATATTTAAAAAGAGACTGGATGTGGCACTCAGTGCTATGGTCTGGTAACCGCAGCGGTAGTGGATCAAGGGTTGGACTTGATGATCTCTGAGGTCCCTTCCAACCCAGCCAATTCTATGATTCTACGAGTCTATGATTTGCTTTCACCTGGAGGGGTGTCCAGTACATTGCCCCAGGGGTGGAAACAGCCCCACAGTTTGCCATGGAGTGATTCAGCCTGGACTGGAAAAGAGTGGAGCTCCTGGACATTTGCAACACATTCATGACATTGTAGTCATCCATATAGGGTAATACAGCACTTTTCAGTTTCAAATTTGGCTGTCTCTACCTCTGAAGGTTGCCTTTGCCTCCTTTTTCAAATAATAAAACAGCGGTTGGAATAAACCTGACTTAAGGTGACAGGACAGGGCTTTTGTGTTTTTCTTGTAGTAACTTGCCCACAGGGACCTATAGGAAGTCTTTAATTATTGGAGAAATCTGACCACCTTGAACAGACTATAGGAGTAGTCTAGTTGAGTATCTTTCTTTTCTCTAGTCATGATAGTCCAAATGGATTTATAATATTTCCTCCAGCAGGATAATCTGCCCCAAACATGAAGCACCTTTTCATAACACAGTCTTTGTGTAATGTAACACTGTAATGCCCTGTGCAAGTGTTGCCAGTGTTAATTCTTGTTTTTTGACTTTCTGAATATGGCAGCAATACCAATTCCAACAGGTGCAGTAAGTGTCTCCTCCCACTGTTTTTAGAGCAAGGAGTTTTGGTGTTGAGATGGTGCCTCACTGTGGTCCTGACTGCTCCAAGCTAACCATCTGTTTCTGGGACTCCTTCTTCTGATACCATCGTGCAGCCAGCAACTGGTGGCTGGAAATCACCTGTCAAATTCAATAGCCATAGTAATGAAGACTTTTGCAGTGCTGATGGTACTCATGAAGGGAGAGCAGTAGGCAAAGTTGAGATGATTGTTTTAAAAGCTGAAAGTCAATCACAACAGCCAATTCATCAGGGAGAAGACAACAGATATCCCCATGGAATGGACTGTGGTCCCTTCTGTCCTCCGGGGCTGAGAGGGGTGTTGGTGTCACTCTGTGTTGGGGTAAGCTCCAGGAGCTTGGTTGTGCAGTATGCCAAGATTCTTGCCACAATCCAGGAGAACCTTTTTGCATGCTACACATAATGCATGTGAAGGGTTTAAGTGGTTTGCTAGAGCAGGAGCCAAGGGATCTGCAACTTGAAGGGTAAAGCTCTTTGGGGAAGAAACACAAGGAGCATTTCCTGCAAGCCTGCAGCTCTTTTTTGCTAAGAAAGTTATGGCTTGTGGGTATGAGGTTTTTGTACTTGCTCATTTAGTCCTTCAATGTTAGAAAGGAAAACTCATTTTTTATGGAGTGACATTCAGCCTGAGTAGGTGCAGCAATGAGAAAGCTCCTGTGTGTCATATGTCATATGTGGCAATTAAGATGGTGGTGATGGAAGAAATTAGCATTAGCTAACTGTAATATAATGCAAGGATCTGCACTCTGATATTTACTTTTTTTATACTGAAATCTGAATGTGAATACCCTTTGTTCTTTCTTTAGTTTCCACATTTTCCCTGCAGATAAGAATTTCTAAAAACAAGGTTTTGTAACACATGAGACGAACAGAACTGTCAGTAAAGAACTATTACAGAAGAATCTGTTTTAAAAGCAAGCAGACATCCTGCTGGGAATGTGCTGTCACTGTACTCTGCATGAAAATCAAATCTATAGGAAAACTTAGACAAAAGGTGAATAGGAAATTTCTTGAATTCTTTTTTTGTTGTTGTTTTTTGTTTTTTTTGTTTGGTTGGTTTTTTGGTGTGGTTTTTTTTGTGTTTTTTTTTTTTGGACCAAGAACTGAGAAAGCAATGCCAGCTAAAATCTCCACCCCTTTTTCCAGGCTTGGAAAGATTTGCCTGAAACCTGGAGGAGGCAAAACCTCTGAGCTTTTTATTCCAGCATAGTGGTTTCCCAACAGGGTAGGTGTAGCTCATCTCAAAATGGAAAAAAAAAAAGGATAAAAAGTTGCTTTTCTTTATGAGGCTGTGATAATTGGTCTGAGTAAATAATCCGTGAAGGACCCTTTTTTGGAGGACTGTTGACAGCTGCTGGGTTTGGCAGCTCCAAGGTAGGATTCTGCAGCTGCTGCTCAGCCAAGGATGCTCAGAAGGTTTGCTTCATGAGAAGGAGTTGCCTCTCTGAGCATGGGCTGCACGTTGAACTTCAGTCCTAGCTTATGATAGAACTTAGAGCAGTGTATGACAGGGTGACTGAAAACACCAGAAGGTTTAAAAAGTTGGAGTGTTTATCCACCTCCTTGGTTTGTTGACCTTGCAAGCAGTAACACTTTCCCCTTCCGTGAGAGGAGATGGAAGATCACAAGTCAAATGTCAATTGATCCTTGTGGTAAATGCATGAAAAGGTGCCATTTAAAGGTTCATAACTTTGTCTCTTCTGTTTGGAAACAGAAGAGGGTGGTGAGACCCTGGCCCAGGTTGCCCAGAGAAGCTGTGGCTGCCCCATGCCTGGCAGCGTTCAAGGAGAAGATTGGATGGATGGGGCTTGGAGCAACCTGGGCTGGTGGGAGGTGTCCCTGCCCATGGCAGAGCAGTTGGAACTGGATGATCTTTAAGGTCCCTTCCAACCCAAACCATTCCATGATTATATGAAGCCCAAGTGTGAAAACTCAACAGTGCAAGCTTTAGCTGAGGTGACTGCTCGTGTCCTTCAGCCTTAGCTTATGGAGACTGCTGCTGAGGGGTTGTTTCACTCCTTGTGGGTCTGCAATTGCTGGCATTTTTGCTGAAACTTGGGCAGTGCTCTTCTGGGGATCAGAGAGACAACTTGTGAGCTTATCCCTGACAGGCGGGCTGCACAAGGGCTTGCAGTCTAATGGTGTGTCAGCAGTCACTTGAAATACTGATCAGTGACATCATTTTTGTGTATATGACTTGAAGAAATGGCATCTGGCATGACTGCTGGTCTTGCCTGTTCTTCTCAGCTATGCATTTGGTACACCAGGCAGATGAGTCACCCAAGAATTTCACCCAGGTTCACTGTTTCTCTGGGCTTATAGCAAGAAGTTAACATCTTTAATCAAAAGTTAGAGAGAATGTCCAGAATGGATGAGATGCCAAGTGCAGTCTTCCAGATGTCTCTATTTTGTTTCTGATTCATCATTGTTTACAGCAGCTGAAATAGCAAACCTTGTACAGCTGTGACCTAGCAGGTTCTCTACCTCTTTTGAGATGCTACCCAAAAGTGATTAACTTGCAAGGACCAGGGCTGAAAGTGAAAAATGCCTAGTGCTTAACAAAAGAAATCATGCAGACTGACCTACTTTCAGCTCTAGTATTGGCAGAAAATGCTGCATAGGCTTTTGTCATTAGACCTAGCCTGGAAGATGAAGTTGTCCAATCCCCCTCCTGCCACTAATGAGCACTGATGTAGTCTGGCCTTTAGAAAAGATAACAAGTCAACTTTGGAACTCAGTTTCTCATTGTGTAGAATGAGCATGAATGCTCGATTCATGAGGATGAGACTTGGGTAATAAGCTTTTGTAAGAGCTTGGGTCTGGTGATATGTTTTTAGACACGAAGATTTTAATGATTATTAAAATAGTAGAGAAATTTTAGAATGCAGCTTTCATTCATATATCCCCAAAGTATCATTGAGAAATCATGTAATGTGGTTTGGTTTGGTTTGGTTTTTTAATCACTCCATTGGAACTTTTTGGGGACTGCAATGAAATTGCATGTCTTGTAATTATTGTGAAAGGTTTCTGCTTGTTGCTACGTTAGGTGTGTAAGCAAGAAATGTTGATGCCCACATCCTCACTGATAAATGCTGTCAAGATGGAGTTCTTGTAGCCAGGTGATGATCACAGCACTAATATTCTGAGGGAATCGAGTTGTGTGCAAGGAGAAATTCGTGAGTGGGGAAGTGGAGAATTCTCTGTGCAACATCTGTTATTTCTATAACCAAGATGCACACATGGTAGTCTCAGACTGCAGCTGGTACAGTACATTTTTATGTCCAGGTCTGTTTCAAAAGCCCCTGTGAGAGCATATGTCTATAAATGTTAGATATGTGAATAAGCTGGTTCATGTGTGTACTTAGAAACAAAACCACCAAGTCTGAGGTAGAGATTTGATCTGAGTAAAAGAAGAGTTAGAATAAAAAAATAAACACCAAAGAATAAAACTATTCCACTCATTCTGTAAATAGCTGATAAAGAGAATCAATCCCTTCTGATGCTACCAGTTTCACAGGTGGAAAACCCATTGCCCATAAATCCTTGATGGCTGAATGCAAAACAACCCCAAACCAACAGTAATTCAGGACATTTTAAAACAGTTTTTGAGTAAACTATTCACAATAATCTAATGTAATTGTTTGATCTGTTATGCTTCGCTTCCATTTAATTTTATTTTCTTCTTGTTTTCTGGGTTTTTAGGTTTGGGTTTTTTGGGTTCTTTTCTTGGTATTTTTGTTTGCTTTGTTTTGGTTTCAGAGCCCTATGTAGCTTACATTCAGTTCAAGCCAAAAAAGAACTTCTGATTTAATTTGAGAAGGATTCTCAAATTAAAAAAATGAGACCTCATCAGTAGCCAGAATTATTTTCTGTATTTTGTATCAATTGGTGAGTTTCATTGTCTCCCAGAATCTACATTTCCTCCGCTGATACCCTGTTTGCTACGGGTTTTTAGCAGTTCTGCCATGCATTTATGAAAGGTTTCTTCAAGACCAACCAGATAAAGGTCATCTTCCTCAGCATCATAACTATACAGTGTTCTCTCATATAAAGAACAATTATTTCAGTACCAGGCATGTCTGAAATTATTTATCCTTAAAACAGACAATGATGGTCATGAAAGCTTCACCTGTTTCACAGTAAGTGAAAAAAAGACCTGCAGAGTTTTAGATACAAGGCATTCTAAGGTTTTAACTAAAAATAAAACAACAGTACCATAGCAGTAGAAGAGGTGCTCCTTCTCTGTTAGCCACAGATGAACTGGAAATCCTTGAGCCCTGCAAAACCTTGCTGCTTTTCCTGTGGTCTGTTCTGGTGTCTGATGCAGACTCTCAGCACCTGTGTTCTGATGGAGTCTTCAGTGAAGGGAGATGACGCCCTGTGGGTCTTGGTGAAACTAAAGAAAACAAATCCCTAGGCTTCCATGGGCTGAGGCAGGGAGTGATAGGCTAGGATAATTCTGCTGAATGATTTGAGTCAGAGCATTCAGTTCACAGGCTCTGGGCCAGTGGAGCTCAGCCCTTGTGTGGGAAGGACGTAGCTTAGTGGGAAGGGGAGCCAAAGGGAGCAGGTGTAGTGGTTTCTGCAGCACTGTCTGGTCCCAGGAGAGCTGCACTGGGGGATCAGTCAGGGCAGTCATCTGTGGGCCTGGGGGGAAGTAAAGCCCAGAGGCTGCCTGCCCTTGCTGAACTTCTCAGCAGTGTTTCAATATACTGTACATGGTACCCAGGTACAGCCTGGAAAAAGAAGGTAGAGGGCTGCAGAGCAAAGCTCTAAATTAAAAATGAAAAAATTAGGATGCGTTGGAGAGTCTTGCGTAACTCTTTGCTGTTTTGAAGCTGTTGCCATGGCTGTGCTGTTGGTTTGATAGTGATGGTGCAGAGCAAGCTGATCTAAGTGTGAAAACCTCCACAAGTGGTGCCTGTCTGGAACAGATGCTTGCTTTTGTTTTTGTAATGATTTGGCATTCATGAGTTTGATTTTTTTTTTTTTTTTCCCCCCTCATTTCATAATTTCATAAAAGGCACCTTCTGGACTGGAATATTTTCTGGGAGGGTTCTCAGATCAGAAATAGTGGGATGAATGCACAAGGGGTAAGAACAGAAGCACTTGCAGTGGTGTGTTTGGTAAAGCCAGAAGCTCAGGCCCCCAGTTCTGCCAGGATCACATCTTATGAATAAGGACAATTTGCATGTTGTGCTAACCTAATTAGAAGAGGGGTAAAATTAAAATCAAATAAAGAGTATGAATGGTAAGAAATTATGGAAATTCAGTAATTTTATGTTGTGTTTTAACATGTTGGGTTTTTTATGGTTGCATCCCAAAAGGTGTAGTAGACATTGTGAAGGTGGTTAGAAAAGATACAGTGGATGTACAAATGTACAAAAATGTGACACATTTTACGCTGCCCACTATGAAGTTTATTGTTAATAAAATAAATAAGGGTGGCTGAAATCACAGCTGAGCCCTCTCTCTGTGGGCTCAGAAAAAAACCTGTATTTGACAAAAGGCCATGAGAAATTCTTTAAATCCCTTCCCCTTTTATCTCTGCTTCTTTGCCTGGAAACTAATTCGTGCCCATTGGAGTTGAAATTCTGGTCTGTCAGCCAGTCAGTGTCTGAAAAGAGCAGTGGTATTTCAGAGCTTCTCATTCATTTGTTTTGGTTGTGCATTGTTGAAAGATGACTGGTTTTATCTATCCAAATGTTGTGTGCTGTGAGCATCCATAATCTCAGCTTTCTTTGGGGATGAAGGATAACGTTTTTCTTTTAGTTTAAAAATATTAATCATGGAACCATAAGATAGTTTTGGTTGGAAGGGACCTTAAATATCATCCAGTTCCAACTGCTCTGCCATGGGCAGGGACACCTCCCAGCAGCCCAGCTTGCTCAAAGCCCCATCCCACATGGCCTGAGACACTGCCAGGGATGGGGCAGCCACAGCTTCTCTGGGCAACCTGGGCCAGGCTCTCACCACCCTCACAGGAAAGAATTTCTTCCTAATGTCCAACCTAGATCTCCCCTCTTCCAGTTTAAAACCATTGCCCCTTGTCCTCTCACTTCATTCCCTTGTAAAAAGCTCCTCCCCAGCTTTCCTGTAGCCCCCTTCATGTACTGGAAGGTTTCTATAAGGTCTCCCCAGAGCCTCCTCTTCTCCAGGCTGAACAACCCCAACTCCCTCAGCCTGGCTTCACAGGGGAGGTGCTCCAGCCCTCTGAGCATTTTAGTGGCTCTCCTCTGGACATGTCCCAGGAGCTCCATGGCCTTCCTGTGCTGGGGACTCCAGAACTGGACACAGTACTCCAGGTGGGGTCTCACCAGAGCAGAGCAGAGGAGGAGAATCCCCTCCCTCGACCGCTGTCTGTGCTTCTTTTGATGCAGCCCAGGACCCCGTTGGCTTTCTGGGCTGCAGGTGCACATTGATGGCTCCTGTTGAGCTTCTGCTCCACCACCACCCCCAAGTCCTTCTCCTCAGGGCTGTCCTCAATCCTTGCTCCTCCCAACCTGTATTGATGCATGGGATTGTCCTGACCCAGGTGCAGAACCTTGCCCTTGGCCTTGTTGATCTTCATGCAGTTTGCACAAGCCCACCTCTCCAGCCTGTCCAGGTCCCTTCCCTCCAGCCTGGGGGCTTCACCACACACTTTGGTGTCATCAGCTGAGGGTGCACTCCATTCCACTGTCCATGTCACTAACAAAGATGTCAAGCAGCACTGGTCCCAGCAGTGAACTCTGAGGAGCACCACTCGTCACACATCTCCATTTGGACACTGAGCCATTGGTCACAACCACCCAGCATGGTTCCTCTAAAAACTAAGAGAAGTGAAAAATGCATCATCAGCTCAGGCAGGGACCAAGCCCTTCCTTCTCCTAAGGGGAGTCGGGATGGAGGAGGAAGCCAGGCGCGCTGCATTTTCGCAACGCCACAGGCCCGAGATGAAAGGAGCAGGAAAGCCCAGAGCCTGGAGCGCCGCGACCCTCGGCATCCATTCCTCTCCCAGACCTCCCCCCGCCCGCTCCCAGCTGGAGGTGGGCGGCCCAGACCCCCCTCCTGTGGGGCTCCTTCGGCCGCGGGGCAGGGCAGAGTCTCGGGCCTGCCCCCCTTTGCCGATGGAAACGGTTATTGCCGCTCCAGAGCGCCCAGCTGAGCGTACCTGTTTATACTGGGGAGAGCCTTAGGAGTTCCTAGCCTCTCCTTCTGTCTCGAATGAGAATTTCAGGTGCAGTAACTCCACGAGCAATATTGCCTGCTTGAGTTTCCTTCCTGCTGTGAGAGGTTCCACCTTCCCATCTCCACTCAAGCCCCTTGCTTACTGGCTGCTGGGAAGCACCATTTAATCAAGCTGTTACCCATAAGGAGTGTGGAGGCAGTTAGTTCTCNTTCACAGGGGAGGTGCTCCAGCCCTCTGAGCATTTTAGTGGCTCTCCTCTGGACATGTTCCAGGAGCTCCATGGCCTTCCTGTGCTGGGGACTCCAGAACTGGACACAGTACTCCAGGTGGGGTCTCACCAGAGCAGAGCAGAGGAGGAGAATCCCCTCCCTCGACCGCTGTCTGTGCTTCTTTTGATGCAGCCCAGGACCCCGTTGGCTTTCTGAGCTGCAGGTGCACATTGATGGCTCCTGTTGAGCTTCTGCTCCACCACCACCCCCAAGTCCTTCTCCTCAGGGCTGTCCTCAATCCTTGCTCCTCCCAACCTGTATTGATGCATGGGATTGTCCTGACCCAGTTCAGAACCTTGCCCTTGGCCTTGTTGATCTTCATGCAGTTTGCACAAGCCCACCTCTCCAGCCTGTCCAGGTCCCTCTGGGTGGTATCCCTTCCCTCCAGCCTGGGGACTTCACCACACACTTTGGTGTCATCAGCAAACTTGCTGAGGCTGCACTCATTGCCACTGTCCATGTCACTGACAAAGATGTCAAACAGCACTGGTCCCAGCAGTGACCCTTGAGCAACTCACGTAAGTCCAGGTAGATAATGTCAGTAGCTCTCCCCTTGTCCACTGGTGCTGTCCCCCCATCAAAAAAGGCCACCAATTCTTTCAGGCAGGATTTGCTCTTGGTGGAGACATGTTGGCTGCCACCAACCACCCCCAGATTTTCTGTGTGCCTTAGCAGAACCTTCAGGAGGCTCTGCTCCATGATCTTGCCAGGCACAGAGGTGAGGCTGGCTGGCCTGGAGTTCTCTGAGTATTCCTTTTTTACCATGTTGAAAATGGGAACTATGTTTCCCCTTTTCCAGTCAGTGGGAAGTTCATCAGATGCCACAGCTTTTCAAATATAACAGGCAGTGGCTTTGCAACCTCCTTGCCAGTTCCCTCAGCAGATGGATCTTGTCAGGTCCTGTGGACTTGTGCACTTTCAGGTTCTTTAGATGGTCTCAATCCTGCTCTCCTCCTACACTGGGGGGGACCTTCCTTCTTCCTGTCCCAGTTCCAGGTGTGGGCAGATTGTCAGCTAATGGGGAAGCATGGTATTTAGGTGGCTCCCCAGAAATTCCAGTGCTAATCTTATGTTAGCTAAGTATTTAGCTCTTTTTCTCATAAGATTTTCCAGTAATGGCTAATAACATTGCCTTGGAATTGTTAATCCAAAAATAAGTGCCAGGCTGTGAAGAACTGTGCAGTAACTTGAGGCTGAAATTTGTGGAGGTTTGAAGGTTATTATTGGAAAATGTGTGTGTGATTTCTAACTTTCTGTGTACAAATAGGCTTCTTGGGACTTTTTTTTGGGGGGGAGGAGATGTTTTGAGCATGTTGAAAGATTGTACACTTCATATAAAGGCTGTTACATATTTGCAAAATGTTTCATTAAATCAAAATTTTCATTTTGTCATTTGATGACAAAACACTTTGTCTGAGAAAAGATCCCTAGTAGCTTCCAGAGTGTTACCAGGAAGCTTGAACCTGTCTCTGAGCCTTCATTACTGGCAATGAAGTTTGCAACCAGTCTCTCTGTGTCAGGTAGCCTAATTTTTGGAAACCCTTTAAGTGATGGATTAATCATTCTCTCCCCAGAAGGAGGTGCTGGGCCATCATGTTGAAGTATGGGGGTGAGCCAAGGAGTTGCTGTGCTAGAAAACTGCAACCTAGAAATTCTGGTTGTGACTCATGGGATGATTTCATTTGGAAACAGACTTAATTCTATCCTGTTGTACACAGGAGGATGGACTTGGACACCAGTGTGTTTGACAGTTAGATGACCTGTTAGTTAAGTATGTGGCTGTGTCAGTTCTGGCTCAATAAGAGAAGGACAAGAATTCATTTAATGCCAGTATTAGCCCAGAGGTCCTGAGCCTTGGTCTTTGCCTTGGTTTCCAGTTATGTTTCAGTGATGTGCTTGTAGCCTGTGTGCTGGATACAGAAGTGTGGGGCACATCTCCACAGCCATGTCAGTGGAGAGACACCTTCTCATTTCAGTCAACTTTGGAATAAACCCTGATTTAATTAGTTCAGACCACATGTCCCCCAAATTGCCTGATCCATGCTTGGCCATTAGAGAGCAGTGAATGTGACAGCTTCCATCAATATGTGCTTGAGAAGCACTGATGTATTTCTTCACTGGAGCATCAGTGGGTTCCATTTCTGTTGTCTGCTCTACTGTGCAAATTATTGATGTGCCTCACTTGAAATGCCTGGTTTCATTTTAGGCTTCAGCTCTTTAATTGCAGCCTATGCTGTTAGAGTGAAACTGTGCATTACTCAGCAGGAGGGTGGGAGAACTGAGGAATTCTTCTTAAGAGTATTTTTTGGCAAAATGACTGCTCACTAGTGAATATTACATGCTGGGTTTCAGAAAGTCTAACCTGCAGTGAGAAGGAGTATGGATGTTGGAAGGAAAAAAACCCTACATGTAGAGGAAAGGACATATGCAGCAAATGATGAAGAAGAACTAAACACAGAAGAAAGAAGCCAAATGAATACAGGGAGGTGGAAAAATGTGATTTACCTGTGTGGATCTGGCAGCTGCTGACTGGGCACTTGAAATAGAGGAGAGGAAAAGCTCACAGAAGTTTGTGTTATATTTATGAATGTGCCTGTCTGGCACTGTATTCCCTGGCAGTCTGTGGGTATGAGTGACTGTGAGGGAGAGGAAGGCAGATTGAAAAGACATTTGTCTTTATTGGAGGTGTCTGCCCATCTGTGTGTCCATCACAGCCACCAGTTTTCTGATCTCTGCCCACAAGAGAGTGGTGTTGAGCCATCCACTTTCAACCCTCAAGCCAACCCTCACTAGGCTTGAGGGTTCAATTTGCAGTATGTTTTGTAAAATGTAAAGTGCATTTTAACCTCCGTGGTAGTTCTGATTCACAAATGAATTTTGACTTTTCCATCAAGTATGCTTCTACCCTGAAGTGACAAAATGTAAGTGAATTGGAATTGGCTTAAACCCTCACTTGGATTTTAGAGTAGATAAAGAAACTGTGCATGTACACTGGCTCTTGTATCCATTATATCCTACCTACCTAGCTTGTATGTCCTTGCTTTTGCGTTTTGTTTGGGTTTTTTTGTTCGTTTTTTTTGTTTGTTTGTTTTGTTTTTGTTTGTTGTTTTTTTTTTTAATGCTGGGAGGGCTCCAAGCGCATGTCTGATTGCATGTTAGTTATTATAATTAACAGGTGTCCAGGAAATGAAGGGAAGTCTCAGTATAACTTCCTTACCAAATGGTGCACCTGAAGCCTTTTGTGAGCTTGTGAAATGGCCTTCACTTAGGATCCTATAGAAATAGTTCAAAGGCCACAGCCTCTACCAGCTCACATGGGAAATGCTGTGAAGTACCACATCTCCTTTCCCTCTGGAAACAATTACTTGGGTTGGTGTGGACCACTGAGGCACTTCATGGGGAGCTCAGGTTTTTTTGAGGGTTAGCTGGGTTGGAACACTGATTGGAGGCGGTGCTGGAGGGGAGGCAGCTGGTGCCTCTGCCCAGCTCTGCTCAACCTCGGGTCAGTTGTGCTGCACCCAATGCGTCCTGTGAGGGGCTTTCTGTGCCTTGTTCCTGAGAAGGAGAAGATCTGGACATGTGGGGGCATGGCCAGTTGTGGCTCGTTAGCTATTGTATGATGGATATTCTGATAGGGAAGTTTGCTCAAGCATTTTTGCATGCATGGCTCTGTAAATTAATTTGTCTACTGAAAATAAAACACTGATAATTATTGTGTTTATGTAATATGGATGTGTTTCTACATATGCATATATATTGCATCCTCTGGACTACATAATATGAGTAGATTCCTCCTTTCTTCTAATTTACCTCAAAAGAAAGAAAACTTGACTGCCTTCTGAAGGCTCCTGGTACTGAATTTGGACTGAAATTTTTATATCTGAAAAATTACATTTCAGCCCAGCTTTTTTGCCTCTAAAAGCGACGCTTCTCAATTAGAGATCAGCAGTACCTGACTCCTTCCAAGATTAACATGTATCTCTTAGGATGGAGCATAAAAATATAAACAGACATAAGCTAGTGATGAATATTTTGAAACTGAGCTATCTCCTGAGAGGTTTTGCAGCAAAAAAAAATCCATCAAAAAGTGTAGCATATTGTGAAAAACATTTTAAAACAACAAAGAGAGTAGGTTAAAAGTTAATCTGTGTGTTGTTTTTAGCCTGTAACTTGGTCATCTCTGCGTCTAGAAACAGGTTCAAGAGCCTACAGACTACATGGTTTCACAGTCTCTGATGCACTAGCCCCAGTGTTTCATTCAATATTGCAGGAGCTCTATGTACTTGCACATTTTAATTCCCTTATCCTATTTTGTGTCATTTTCCAATCTTTCAGCAATCTTATTATGTCAAAATAATTTACTGCTTTTTTTTTTCTTTTTTTTTTTTTTTTTTTCTTTTTTTCCAAATATTGCTGCTTTTGATTTCTTGTTCTGTATTTATTAAATGCTGAACTGGATGTATTTCTGTGGATGATTTCATGGTGCTCAAACAGAGAAAAAATGCCAGCCAGGACTCTTGTCCCCTCAATGTATGGACACAAGTTGCACGCAAAATGCGTGGGAACTGACTCCAAAATGGGCCAGGGCTCTGATGAGGCTGCTGCTAAATAAACTATTGTCTTTTGAGGTATGATGCAGTCTGTGTGTTAGAGACTCTCATCCTGTCTCCTGTGCGGTGCTGCGCTGGGTTGTGTCATGTTTGACCACATTGCCTACATAAGCTGAAATTAAATGTTTCAGAAAGAGGGAGAGAAATAAACATCTTTCCCATCCGGGGAACATTTGAGTCCCCTTGGGGAGGAGGTATTTTAAAGCTCAGGCTGAGGGAGGGGTGGCTATTTTTGCCCTTCAGCCAGACAGACTCAGCTAATGCTCTGTATTGTTCAAAATGTTTTGCTGACCAAATTCTTAAAAAGAATTCTAAAAAAAGTCCTTAAGGAATCAAGAAGTAGGCATGGCTCTAAACTGAAAAGGTCTTATCTGTATCTGAGCCCTGCAGTAGTTTGGGGCTTTGAAGATGTGCTTCATCTGGCCATATTACTCAGGTGTGCATTTGCTTTAAAAATGAGACACAGGGGCTGAGGTCAGCACAGGTATTTTAAGGGCAATTCATCTGGAAGCACTCACAAGTCATGCAAGCTCCATGTGTGGCTCAAGAGCCGGTGGTTATTTCACTTCATCCCTTCAGACACATGGAGGCATCTGGGGAAGTGAAATGCAGCAGAAGTTCCACAGTGGAGAGTGTTTGTCCATGTAGCATCGGGTGTTGTGGTGCCTCACCTGCCTTGCTGCTGGTGTTGCACTGAGTTGCCTTAAGACCAAGAAACAACCATATCCTCTTGTAATAGTGAAGTGGATGTTAAAAGGGTGTCAAGAGTCACAAAGAAATTTGTCAAAACTGTTTATTAAATTAAGTGCTGTGAACATTTTCTAAAACTAAAAAAAAATTTCTTTGGAATTGGAACTCAAGTGTTCTAATCTGGATTCCAATTTTACAGGGAGAATGAAACCCTCAGGACAAGGGGTTTATAGCCTAATTCTGACGTTCAGAGTGTACTAGTCTGAGTAGCATCAGTTCTCATTAGGAGGTTGAGTAGGTTTGAATTATTTTGTAATATTAGTCTCTAGTAGGCATTTTAAATACACAATGATGCAATAAAATATACAATTATCCAAGAAGTAAGAGTGATGAAGACTTTTAGCATTTAGAGAGGATTAATTGACAGTGCCTTTGAAAACTTGAATACAAGGATCTGATATGTAACTGATAAGAAGAAGAGGGTGTAGAACTATGCTACATGATCCTTCACAATGCCATGAACTCATTTGAGCTTTGCATCCTTAATATTGCCTGATGGAAGGCCTGCTCAACTCAGTGCCCACAAGATGGTTGTGGTGCTGAGGTTCTTGCATGTTGCATGAGAAGATTCTGTAGTAGTTAACATCTAACAGAGGTTACTCCAGAGGCTACTCCTTAGCCTGGAGTATCATCTCCTGCAGTGGTCCTGGTTCTGCTGCTACTACTCTAGATAGCCTGTCAGTGGCTTGTTTCAGCTCTAATGCTGCTCTCTCTCTTGCTCAGGAATTGGCAAAACCCAAGTGTGGATAGCTGAACAAGCCCTGCCTTGCTCCCGGGACCCTCTTACCCTGACTCCAGGGCAGCATCTCAGGGAGCTTCCCTTGCTGCTGGGAGCTCTGGGACAGCAACTCTTGGGGCTGTTTTCACTTGGCTGAGGGCAGATAGGCTTTGCCATGAGCTGGGCAGCTGCTTGTAAGGGTTTGCAGGGTACAGGAGGGTTTTGGTGTCACCTTTGGCACTGTGCCCCTGGCTTCTGCTCAGGGGGACTGTTCCCCTGTGACTCCTCCTCAGATTTTTCCCTTGCTGTATGCACCCTCGACTTGATGCAATTGCCTCTTCCTCAAATAGAAATAAATACTGAGGAGTGTGTGTTATTCGTGACAGCATGAAGGTCAGGCTCCTGTCAGGTCTGCCAGCGGGGTGTGTGATGTCCTGCCTCTCACAAAACAGAAAAGTGTCTGTGGGTGGGTGGGTGTAATGTCTGTTGCTCAGGGAGCAGTGGGTTTAAAAATACCACTTGTGAGTAGAAGCAGCTTTAGAAGGCATGTGTGCTCGACACATTTTAGTTCTCTGCTGGGAAAGGTATTGGAAGAGATGCTCATTGTAAAATGAACTAAAAGAGAACAGAACACTGAGACAAGATAAATATCTGGTGGGCTCGGGCAGCATCAGTGTTAAGTGGCTGGTGGATTTCACTGCAGTCTCCATGCCTCTTTGGGATAGCTCAGGTCACTGGATTTGTATTGGGGAGGAGGGAAGCAAATCATAGAATCACAGAATCTTTCAGGCTGGAAAAGACCCTTGGGATCATTGAGTCCAACCATCATCCCTACTCTACGATGTTCTCCCCTAAACCATATCCCCTAACACCACATCTAAATGACCCTTAAACACATCTAGGATGGTGGCTCAAAGGGGCAATGAGGTGGGGTGAACTGGGACAGGGATGAGCAGACACCTTGCTATTTGCAGGATGACGGGGATCTTTCAGCGAGAAGTGAGGAGAGAAACAAGCTTGCCATGAGATGTCCACCATCTCTAACTTCCCCAGCACCAGAAACATAGAAGACATTTACATGGGCTTATTTCCCCTTTAGGCAAAGGTTTTGGGTTATTGAAGTTTAGATGTAGTTGAGCTGGTTTAAGATGTGTCTGACTGGTCAGTTTCTTGGCTTTTACACAAAACCATCTCACTTTTTTGTATGGGTTCCAAAATATAGCAACCTTTCTGTGTCTGAAGGGGCTACAAGAAAGCTGGGGTAAGGCTTTTGACACGGGTGTGTAGTGACGATAAGGGGAAATGGTTTTAAAGTTGTAGAGGAGAGATTTAGGTTGGACATTAGGAAGAAATTCTTTAATTTGAGGGTGGTGAGACACTGTCACAGGTTGCCCAGGGAAGTTGTGGCTGCCCCATCCCTGGCAGTGTCTCAGGCCATGTGGGATGGGGCTTGGAGCAATCTGGTCTGGTGGGAGGTGTCCCTGCCCATGCAGGGGGTTGGAATGGGATGATTCTTAAGGTCCCTTCCAACCCAAACCATTCTGTGATTTTATGATTATTTTTGAGTGAAGGCTTTGTGCACAGCTCCAGGGGGATGTGTTTACTCTGGCCATTCAAGATGAGTCTCACAGTAAAACTTTGCTTTCTATTTATTTCATTTTCTTGTTACTTTTATTTAAAGAGCTGTGTTCAATCTTTTCCTTGCTACTCCTTGATAAATTACACAGTTCTGTTATAGAAGTGTTTGCATTGCCTTTTGCCTAAATGAAGTAAAAATATAGAGTATTCTTTTGATAGGCCTCTTTTTTATATATGTTTTGGTATGCTTTATTAAAAAGGTTTTAGACATCTATCTTTTAATCAAAGACTGGTGTTCATTTCCAAGTAGCCTTCTCTAGTTCCGTAGCAATGCCTTCCTGTCTGAAGGAGTGATACTCATTTCAGTGCTGAAATCCAAAAATAGGTGTGGCAAGAGGAGACAAATTATAGTTTCACTGTGGGATGAGGTGATGGGAAGGAGAAGGATGCTGCACCTTCTCCTTGCATGGCCATGGGTGCCTTGTCTCCCTGCACTCAGAGGGAAGCAGGACCAAAACCTGGAGCAAAACGAGCACCTTGCAGAGGCACCACCTTGTGGGAAGCTGTGAATATTTCCTGCTTTCCCCCAGGTCCTGAGGCTCACAGCGAGGAAATAAACAGCTCGTCAGCAGCACCACACCTTGCAGGGTAAGATCTTCAGTGCTGTCACATCAGGATCTGCTGTTACAGAAAAAGAAAGAATAATAATCTAGAATATTTCTACATGTCAAGTTCTCAATAATATGCATTTACTGGTTTCTTTGTTGCCCTTAAAGCCAGAAGCTCCAGACCTGAGGATCACAGAAATCACAGAAAGTGAGGGTTTGGAAGGGACCTTGAAGGATCATGGAGTCCAACCCCCCTGCCAGAGCAGGGTCACCTACATCAGGTCACACAGGAATGTGTCCAGGAGGGTTTTGAATGTCTCCAGAGAAGGAGACTCCACAACCCCCTGGGCAGTCTGTGCCAGTGCTCTGTCACCCTCACAGTGAAAAAGTTTTTCCTTATGTTTATGTGGAACCTCCTATGCTCCATCTTGTACCCACTGCCCCTTGTCCTGTCACTGGACATCACTGAGAAGAGCCTGGCTCCATCCTCCTGACACTCACCCTTTACACATTTATAGACATTAATGAGGTCACCCCTCAGTCTCCTCTTCTCCAAGCTGCAGAGTCCCAGCTCCCTCAGCCTTTCCTCATCAGGGAGATGTTCCACTTGCTCCATCATCTTTGTGGCTCTGTGATGGACTCTTTCAAGCAGTTCCCTGAGCTGTACACAGATGAGTGTTTTGCAGTGCCCAGCACGTGCCCATCTCTTGGTCCCCAATCCTGTGCCATACCTGCAGCTCCACCATGGCAGCATTTCCATCACTTCATTGGAATCATGGCTGTAGGCACCTGGACACCCAGGGAAATGGCTATCATGACTACCAACCCTAGGACCACACATGCTCCAGGTAGCTCAGGAAAACCTCAGCCATAAAAAAAACCCCACACAACAAAAAACCCCCAACCAACCAACAAAAAACCAGGGCTTGTTTTGCTAATGGATCCATTGGGAAGTGTTTTTTCTTTAAGAGTTCAGAAAATTGGGTGGTTTTTGGTGAGGCCTATTCAAGAGCACTGGTTGCTTTGATGCTCAGCTGGCTGTCACTAGCTTTATTTTGGGTTTGGTCTTCATTAAAAGGAAAACAAAATTGGGAGGAGAGTCCAACCAAAACCTCATACAAAGAGATTATGTCTGTGGGCCTGGGCAAGATTTGAATGTAGGCTGGGTAGCAAGTGCTTCAGCCCACAATGCTGAGAGGAGTACAGGTGAGATGAATCAGTTTTTGTGGTTCTGGCCCAATTTCTTCAGCCAGGCATGTCTAGACCCTGCCAAAAGCAGAGGATACCCCAGCACGTAAGCTGGGATGATGCTTTCGGGAACCTTCCCACCTTGCTGGGCTGGGTGGACAGAAGACCTTTCATGGCTCTGCATTCCTTTTTGGGCTGCTTCTGTAGAGGTGCCTGATGAAGGAAGAGGTGGTGACCCCATTTCCTTAGAGAAAGCCACAAAGTGTACTGTGTAATTACTTCTGGGCACAGCAGCACAGACACCATGCACTCAGCATACTTGACTTGAGAAGGTGGGCGCTGCCAGAGCTTGCAGACATTTCAAGAGGCACAAACACTTGGAACCCTCAGGAAAGTTTTCTTCAATTACTTGAGCCATGAAGTTACTGAAAAGAAAAAAAAAAAGAATTTCAGGCAAGTGTTGCTTCAGCTGTGGGACTACTTAGACTGGGAAAAAGCAGTGATTCTTGACTCTGCTTCCCCAGCCAACACCTCAACTTCATTTGTTTGCATTCATCTTCCACAGCTTTTTGTTTATGACTGATAACCAGTGAAAAAGTGTGAATTCATGAGGGTAATAGCTTATCCAGTCTCCCTTTCTTTTTTATCTTTTTAAGATTTCCGTTTGTATTATCTCCTGTGTAATTATATTCTATGCATTCAGCATGCAGATAAAAATCATTGTGTGCCAAGAGGGGTTTCCAGCTGGAATAGTGAAGAGGAAATAGCCCGAATCCAAAGTCTGTGATTAGGGATGCAGTCACTTGAACATAACTCCTTTGAGATGTACCATTGAACTCAGCTGGAAGATTAACAGAGTATGAATATGCTTGTCCAGATGAATGAGTCTGTTGTGCAGGACTTCATCCTGTCATTTACAGTGTGCTCACTGAAGCCGATTGGTGCAGAACTGCAAAGAACCACTTGAGGGGAAAGAAGAAGTTTTATTCATGAATAGATCAAAAAAAGAAGAGTATTAAGAGTCCTCATGTTGTTGAGAGTGAACAGTTGATCCATCCCTACTGCAGTTATCTGAATTGGGTAAATAGATTCCTGGGCTGAATAAATCTACATCTTCTATATGTCGAAGATCTACCTACATCTTCTACATCTAAGTCTTAAATGCAGTAAGATTCAGTTCCTATTGCAGTCCATGTGAATGTGGAGCAGAAATTCATATTCCTCTCTGAAGATCAGGGGTGGCTGCTCTGAAGTGCTGGTGGGATGTTCTGTGCACAGCCTCCCTGGGAAATGCACACCAGCCCTTTGGCTTGCTGGCTGAGCACTCATATGGGGTTGTCAGCCACAACCAGCTCTCTTTTTCCTCTCCACCTTCCATAGCCCAAACCCATGTGATTTCTCCAAGCAGTTTTTGGAAAAAGTTGAAATTAGACCTCCTGAAGTACTAGGCTGCAATCCTACTTACTGTTTTCTGCGTACTACCCATGATCCTGAACTCCTCCCATGATTACTAGAGCCAAGGCTGCCCCCAGCCCTGATGTCCTCCATCCCGTCTTTGTGTGTCCATACTAGGGACACCAGTACACCTCTCCTCGTTGGCTTCTCTACCACCTGAGTCAAAAAGGAGGTCCAGGAACCTCCTGGACTATGCATGCCTGGCTGTGTGGCCTTCCTAGCAGGTATCAGGGTGAGTGAAGGTATGTAGAGCCACTTCTGCTGATAGTGTGTTACACAGACTTTTATACAATATCAAACATCATGAAAGATGTGGCTACAGGACTCTCGTTGGAGTTAATAGATAACCAAGTGAAGAGGATTTGTTAAAACCCTTTGTTCCCCTGCCTTGATCATCTTTTCCTGCATGGTCTGACTCCTGTCTCTGCTGTGGGGTGAGCAGTAGGGCTGAGTGTGAAGTGGGTGCTGTTCTGAGGGAGCTCAGCTCAAGGGGAAGCTTGACCAGTGCATGATGAGCGTGCAGACCTTGTGATGGCAGATGATGCTTTGGCCATGGGGCAAGCTTTCCAATCACAGGGAGAGTGAGATGGGGAACAACTTTCCCTGTTGCTCTCTGATGCAGTTGTGGACTCTGGATACCCAGAAAACTGGATGAAGGGTGGGCTGCCCCAGCTCACAGCTGCTCAGCATCTTCAATGGATGAAGCTCATCCTGGAAAAAATGCTGCAACCTGGCTTCTTTCCTTTGGAGGGTTGAGCCAAATTGCTGTTGGTCTCTTGCTCACGGCTGTGTTGATGGTGTCTATCCAGCTTTTCCAGGCTCCAAGGAGACTGTGGTAATGCTTCCTGTTCAGCTACACCAAGCAGTGATAAATTTAGATCAAGTGAGCCATAATGACAGGACAGGAACCAGAGGAGTGCTGACTGCCCTCTACGAGGTGTTTGGCTCTCCAGACAGATGCCTTCATCCCTTGAGCTGCCAGCCCTGTCCTGACCTCTCTGCCCACTCTAGGCAACCTGTGCCTCCAATTCACCCCTTCGCACTCATGCAGTCCCTGTCTCATACAGTGATTTCAATGATTTTCTCCTTCTTCTTCTTCTTCTTCTTCTTCTTCGTCTTCTTCTTCTTCTTCTTCTTCTGTTTTTTTTTTTTTTCCCTCTGACAAGAAATCAGGGTGCTGTGAAATATTTATAGACACCTGACAGGCACACATAGAGCAGCTGGACATGTGTCATATACCAGTTGTGGTCCCTGCTGTACAAAAAGGATGTGGACAGGCTGGAGAGGGTCCAGAGAAGAGCCACGAGGATGATCAGAGGGCTGGAGCACCTGTCATATGAGGAGAGGCTGAGAAAACGGTTTGTGCAGCCTTCAGAAGAGAAGGCTTAGGGGAGACCTTATCATGATGTCCCAGTACTTAAAGGTGGCTACAAAGCAGATGGAGAGTCCCTGTTCACAAGGAGTCCCATGGACAAGACAAGGGGCAACGGGCACGAGTTGCTTCTGGGGAGATTCCAATTGGACATGAGGAAAAATTTTCCCCATGAGTACAGTCAGACATTGGAATGGTCTCCCAGGGGAAGTGGTGGGTTCCCCCACCTTGGAAAGTTTTAAGTCTCAGCTCGATGGGATGCTGGGACATCTCATAAAACCAATAATATTAGAAGGGTTGGACCAGATGATCCTGGAGGTCCTTTCCAACCTGACATTCTGTGATTCTATGATATCAAATCTGCAACTTAGAGCTGGTCACCTCAAGCTGGCAGCTGATGTGAGGGCAGAGCCAGCCCCAGCTCATTGCTGTGTTTTACTTCCCAAGAGCACTGACACTGTGCTGCTTTGCCAGTGGCTGGCACAGGTCCCTGCAGTTCCCATTGGAGAAGCCTGGAGAAGGCTTTTCACATGAGGCTTTGTTAGCATTCCATTTCTAGCTTGTGACTGACAAATACTTCTTGCTCCCAGCTCCCAAGGGCCTGACTTCTATGCAGAGAATGATTGTAGAAGGTATTGTACTCTGAATGAAATTTTAGGAGCCGTAATTACCCATTTCTGTCACCTGTGATTACTGCTGTCAGTGCCCAGCTACCAACAGCCAAGCCACCCTGGGCCTGCCCGGTGCCTGTGCCAGCCCTGTCAGTACTCATCCCTGATGTGGGGCAGAGCTCTGGGGGGTTTGTCCCTGCACTTATTTGGACCAAGGGCAGTCAGCTGCAGCAGTGCCTGTGTGCAGGAGACATCTTAGAACTGACAGTGGCCAGATGGAAACTAGGCACCTGGTCCACAGCTGATGAAGTCATGGCCTCAAACTAGTGAATTCAGCCAGGCTGGCTGATGAACAGGGTGCTGTGGGACCTGGGAATCTGGTCATGCACACCTGGATGGCACGGGGTACCTGCCCAGGTGCCACTTGCAGCTGTGATGGGCACAATGCAAATACCAATTATTGCTCCATGCATTTTGCTCTGACAATGAGTAGAAGCACAACTTGCAAAGTAGCACAGGACAGGTAGAACATCTGTGAGCCTTCATCCAAACAGACCTGCAGGGCAGTGTCCTAGCTTTGCAGCTCCTGTGCCCAGAAGAGGCTGGAGCTGGTGGTGAGGAGGGATGGGGTCTGCAGAGGGACCAGCTTTGTCCTGTCCCCAAAAATGTAGATGCAAGGGGCTGGGCAGCCTCCATTTCTATTTCTCAGCTGTTGCAAGTATTTGGGAAGGGGATTCTGTATGTGGTAACTGTGCCTGGAAACCAGCAGCTGGCAGCGGGAGCGTGTGTTGCTTTGAGGAGGGGGGATGTAAAAATGCCAGAAGTGGAAGTGAAGGGAATGTGTGGCTTGCCTTGCATGTGTGTTGGGAAAGAGCATGGTTCATCTTGTTGGTAGTTTTGGGTTTTGATTCATTTTGGTTTGTTTTGTTTTTAAAGTCTTATTGTAATTTTACAATGTGCAATCTGGGTTTTCCTTGCCTTGTGAAACAAGGGCAGAACTGCTTGGGCAGCCTGGGTGATGCTGTGGCCTGCTGTCTGGAAGGGATTTGGTGAACAGATCTTTCAACCCAGGGCTGTTGGAGGTCTTAGGGACTTGGGGACTAGGCTGGGGTGCTGGCAGAGAGTGTTGTGTGTGCTGGTGCCACATGTGTTTCAAGGCCACCAGAGGGGAGGCAAGTACCTCGAGGAGGGTGGCTGGTGGGGCAGCGAGTGACCTGTGCTACAAGAAAGCCAGGTACACACAGCTGGATGTCTGTCCCCTCCTCACACAGCAGCACTTGGATGTGAAGCAGCACCAGCTCTTTGGGGGCTGAGTTAAATGCAGGTTTGACGTTAAAAAAAAACAACAGCAACAAAACACGGTAATTGTTGGAGATGCCTAAAAAAGGACAGCAACATGAACTCATATCTGGTGGGTACAGGGGTATAATTTTGTTGCAGGTCGGGAAGAAAATACATCCTACAGTATCTGTGGCTGGGGTTGGGTAAGGAAGAAGAGGAAAAACATCTGATGAAGGTGTGCTGAGTGGCTTGATGATGCCTGTCTGGAGGCTGAGGGGCTGCGGGGAGAGCTGCGGGGCCAGCGTGGCACTGGGGTGTCCCTAGGTGGGGGGCATGAGGAGAGACAAAAAATCCACTTGTCACACGTGGCACCTGTGTGGTCCTTGCACAGCCCTGACACGTACAGTCCCCCAGCTGGTAATGATGGTGGGGAAAGGCAGGAGGTTTTGGAGGATGATGGTGAAGCAGATATCCACAACAAGCAGCCTGACATGTCTGGTTTCACAAGATGCTCTTGTGTTGAGTCGCAGTGGTGTCACAGTATGAGGGATGCTTTCTGGATGCTCTTGTCTGCACGTGATACTTCCTGGACACATGTAGATAATCTGGAGTTTGCAGATCTTTTACTACATCCTGACACTGCTCAAGCTTCCTTAAGTCCTTTGTTTTGCAGCACCAGCATTTCCTGTGAATCCCAGTAAACCTGTGACCCTTACCATGTCCCCTGGACCATAACCCCTCCTCTGGGAATTTGTGTCCCTGAACCAAGGGGCCACTCTGGGTGGCTGTGGTTTGTCTGGGCTTGGTAACCAGGCAGGGCAGGCCAGGAGCAGTTTGCTGCTGAAGGCAAACAGTGGCTCCCTGGAGCAGGGTTCTGCTATCTGAACGCCTCTTTCTTCTACCCAGGGCAGCAGAAACACCTCCTTCCACCCAGGAGGAATGTCCAAGTGCTCCTCACAGGGCATCAATGCCACCATTAACACTCCCCCCCTCCCCAATAAAACACCCCCAGGCATCCTCTTCCTGGCCCCCAGGCACCATGGCTGTGCACATCATTCGTGGCTTGGCTGTGGGGAGAACCCAGCTTGCAGAGCAGACACATTGACTGCTTCAGAGCAGTAAGCTCTAATTGTGCTTGTGGCATGTTTTTTAGAATTAGACTTTAGAATGGTTTGGGTTGGAAGGGACCTTAAAGATCATCAAGATCCAACCCCCCCCATCCACTAGACCAGGTTGTACAAGACGTCATCCAGCTTGACCTTAAACACTTCCAGGGATGAGGCATCAACAACCTGCCAGGGCAACCTCTTCCAGTGTCTTACTACTTTTAGTAGCAGAGAGGCAGAGAGGGGGCGTTGTGGGCAGAGGGGGATTTAGCAGCAACCAAATATGGGCAAGGAAGTTGCCTTCCTTCCTCCCTCCCAGGCCAGGGCAGAGGGAAAGTCCTGGTGTAGGGCTGGGGTGTGCTGGTCCTCTCCTGAGTAGAGAGGTTGCAGTGTGCCGAGGGATGTGCATGTGGAGGTTTGCAAATCCCTTCTTGTGTTACCTGGGAGTGAGGAAGGGCTATCAGTGCTGCTGGCTTACTGTATTCTTTGAAGTCAATAATCCACACTGGATCAAGAAACCCTGGGGAGATGTGATGGATGTGCAGGACTGCATGTACACACCTCTGCACACACACACCCGTACATATTTGCTCGTGTTGTTGGCTGTGTGTTCCAGAGCAGAGCTCTCATCCCCTTGACCAGCAGCTGGAAAAGTGCTGAGGGTGCCACCACACTGCCTTTGTCCAGGGGATGAGATCCTCCCTGTGCACCTCCATTTAGTATCTCCTTTCTCCCTTGCATGACTGCATGTATGGGCATGAAACCAGGCATGTCCTTTCCATCTAGCATGGTGCCTTGTGCTCCTGCCCCAAGGAGAAGGCTGGGTCCCAGCAGGTGAATGGCCTGACACGGGTTTCAGCACCCTGGCCCATGGCACAGAGCAGAAGCCATTTCCAAGTGCATGTGTTTGGAGGATGTTGTCCCCAGGATGGGGTCCAGTGCTCAGCGTGGGCAACACTGTAATTGTGTGTGTGTGTGTGTGTGTCACAGTGGGAAGTGTGTGAATGGAATAAGTTTAGTAGTCAAAACACAGGAGCAGTGCAGTCGGTCATTAACTGCCAGCCCATCTTGTCATCCCACAACCACAAGGAGCTTTTTTAGGGCCGGCGTCCCAGCGGAGGCCGGAGGGAGCGTGGGAGAGCAGTTCCCGGTGACACCTCCACACAGCACGCTGCCTGCTGGTGCCATTGGCTGGCCCTGGCCTGGGGCTGGCACTGGACACCAGTTAAATGCCTGCACGGCCAGGCTGGGACATGCAGACCTGGGTATCTCAACACAGCCTGCCAGCTCAGCCCACCCCAAGCACTGGAGGAGGCATCAGGTTCTACAGCACCTCAAGGTAAAGGTTTTGGTTTCTTTGAGTTGCTCTGGCATCATGTCCAGGGAAAATGGCAACACCTGGGGTCGTGGGGTTCCTTGCAAGTTTTGATGGAAAGCAGGGGAGACTTTTGAGCTGGGATGTGGGGTTTTCTTTGTAGTGGAAGAAATGGAGAGCATGGCTTTGCTCCAAAGTGGTTTGGGTGCAGGGATCTCAAGGTGCTGCCCATCTGTGGTGCTGGCTCCTTGTCATGGCCAGCAAGCGCAGCTGGGTGGCGGGTGACATTGCTGTTGGAATACAGAATTTGGAAGAGCTTTCCTGCTCTTTATTAATAATTAGACATAAAAATCTGCGAGAATGTGGCCAAGTATTTCAAACCCCCGACTGAAGGGAAGTTCCTGCACATGAGATGCCAGGAGGTGGCACTTGGCAAACCCTTGGCTTGTCTGATGACATGCCAGGCTGAGCATCATGTGCTGAGATGTCAAGGCTGTATCAGGTGGAAGGGCTTTGTGGATCCCAGTTGCAGGTGGAGACGTGCAAACACTTTGCTCCCTGTTGCAGCCACAGAGACCATCACCACCATGAGGGCTGCATTCCTGGTGCTGCTCCTCTGGGCTGTAGCCTGCGCTCACCCTGTAAGTACCCACTGGACAGGTAGTTGAACCCCAAACCCTGGTGGTTTCACCCAGCCAAGGTGATCACTGATCAGATGTCTCCTGAATGTGTTTAGGTGCCCAGCCACAAGCCTGCCCGCCCTCGCCGCAGCGCCCAGCAGGAGGTAAGCCAGGGACCCCCTGGGTGGCAAGGCTGTGATGGGCACCCCTGGGGACCAGGCGCCTGGGGGAAGAGCTGCTCCTTTTGCAGGTCTTTGGGTTTTGCCTGTCTGCTCAGTCTTTCCAAGCTGGCCTGGCTTCACCTCATTTCACCTTTTCTTCCTGTGTGTGTTACCAATTCATCTGATGCGTTCTGCTGGGCTGATCCTGAAAGGGGACTTTCTATGCTCAAGAGCATCATCCTGCAGAGTTATCAGTAGATGTGCTGTGGTGTTTAATAAACCAGAGCACCTGTGATGTTTTGCCTCCAGGACACAGCAGCTGAAGATTACATCAACAAGCTGGGAAACCTCCTGGGTGGTGGACATGTCAGAAATCCTCCTGTCAGTGTGGAGAGGGTGGACAATGCCCTTGCTGGGGACCCAGCGGGTGGGAACACCGTGGGTGAGGAGCTGGGCGAGCGTGGTGGCCGAGACAAGGGAGACAGGGCTGGGGAGGCTCAGCACCTGAACCAAGTGGACCACAAGGATACAAGTGCTTGGCATGAGAATGGCCTTGGTTTCCTGGTGAGTGAGTGGGGAACGGTGTTTTGCTCTTCCAGGAAAGTGCAATTAGCCCCAAACCTGGTGTCAGAGTAGCATATGGGCTGCATGGCAAGCAGGGACAAAGAGTGCCTGTGAGTTGCAAGCCTTTTCATTTGTCTCCATTTGTCACTTCTACAGGAGGAGGATGCACGTGATGCCGATGATGGTGACAACAGAGAGTACCATGGCACTGGGGTCCATGGGCTTCCCTCCCATGCCAATGGGCTCCTGGACGAGGAGGACGACAGTGGCGATGACACCTTTGATGAGAACAGGGGAGAGGAGGGGGACAAAGGTCCTACTTACGTGGCTGGTGCTGATGGGGCAGGTGAACATGGCCATGATGCTGGGGCTGGTGGAGGGCACAGTGACAGCAGCAGCAGTAGCAGCAGTGAGAGCACTGGGGCAGACCACCGGCAGTACAGGAACTACCTCAGCAGCCCCTATGAGCGGACCTACAGGTGGGGAGGGGGCAGCAGCAGCAGCCAGGAGGATGAGGAGAGCTATGACTTCAAGGATGAAGCCATGCAGGGTGATGACCCCTCTGTCTTCGATGGCCTGGGCAGCAGCTACAAGAGACACCATGTGGGCACCCGCACCCCAGAGAACAGCCAAGAGAGCACCCAGGGGACTGGCTCCCACAGCTGGGAGCAGGACGACAGCAGCTCCCCAGAGGTGGAGGACACTGAGTCAGGAGAAGACAGCCCATCCACGGAAGAAAACAGCCAGTCAGAAGAGCCTCTCACCAGCCAGCTGGAGGAAAAAAGTGCCAGCCATTCCGAGGAGGATGGGGATGGGGAGGACAGCCCCTCCAGGGAGGGCGAGGGCAGCAAGTCCAGGGAGGGCACCACCAGTCAGTCGGACGAAGAACCAAGTGAGTCCCCAGAGGACATTTCCCAGGAGGTGGTGAGCACATCAAGCGAGCACAGCAGAAGCAGGTCCTGGGAAGGGCAGGGGGACCAGGAGTCTGCTGAGGACAGGAGTGCACAATCCATGCCTGACAGCGAGTCTGGGATAGATGAGGATGGCAAGAGCAAGTCCCCAGAGGACACTGTAGAGGAGTCAGAAGAGAATGAGAATGACTCCAACCCTGATGGAGATGTGCCAAGCACATCAGAGGAGAGCCAGAGCGCATCCTCAGAGGATGATGGCAGCCAAGAGGACAGCACAGGTGAGGACAGCAGGTCCCCAGAGAGCAAAACCAGCGAGATGCAGGAGGATGATGAGGATGGGGAGAGCCATTCCCAGGAGGATGCCACCCGTGAGTCCAGCAGCCGTGGGGATGACAGCTCCCTGCAGAGCCTGGAGAGTGGGATCCGTAAACGGCGGCCAGGAGCCTACCGCAACAAGCCAGCTGCTGACTATGATGACAATGACTGCCAGGATGGGTACTGACACGGGCCCCACAGTCCTGTTAATGCTGGGGAGGCACAGGGGGAGGAGGGGGTTAATTTATTTGCTATACAGCCTGGTTGACTTCTTCCTGAGAAGATGCTGTGGATAAAATGGAGGTGGGTTCGCCAGGGCTCCACCCGGGCACACATTACACGGGGTGTGAAGTGGGAGGTGATGTCAGACCCAGGGAAAATGCCAAACCACAGTGAGAAAAGCCATTTCCTGTTCCAAAATGGGGAGCGGCAGAGAGCTGTGGGTGCCGGCAGGGTGATGCTGCCTGCTTGCCACCAGGGTACAGCAGTGGATCAGCACTGCAGGACCTGTGCTTGGGCATGCTGGGCAGAAAGGTCCCTGCATGCACCCCTTGTATTTTACCTACACTGCCCTGAAAGGGTCTGCTCAGAAGCTTTCCATTAGCTTCACATCCTGCACATCTGGAGGAAAAGCTGCAGCTGGCATGCACATGCCGTTCCTGAGCTCAGTGACGCGTGAAGTACCACTTCAGGATGTAATATTTTGTAAGAAGTGTACAGAAAATGTTATGTTGTGTCATTTTTTTGCACTCGCGTTTCAAAGCTGAAATGTACCCTTGTCGATCTCTTTAGTCACCATTAAAACCATCGAACTCCACAAAGTGGTGCCCTTTGAAGTGTTGCTGCTTTGCTCTCCCAGGAGAGCTGGGTGCTGCGGTCTGGGGTGAGAGGGGAGCAGAGGGCAGGATGCGTGCATGGGAGCCACGGCACACCAGGGTGAGGGAGAAAGGAGAGACTGACGAGTGTTCCCACCCTGGTGCAGACACCCCAGGGGTCACCCCTGCCTGTAGTGACATAGCAGTGGAGTGGAAAAGCTGGCTGATGACCCCAGTGAGCTGGGCCTGGGCTTTGCTGTATTATGGCAATCAAGTGCTGCAATGCAAGCAAGGGTTGTTCTGCTCTTCCCAAGGTGCTGGGAAGGAGGTGCCCCAGGGAACAATAGGGGCTCTCCCAGGCCACTGGTTCTGGGTGCCCAGAGTGGCCCCTGGGGCAGGAGGGATGTAGGAGGAGGATCAGGGGAAAAGGAGTTATTGTGGCATGGTAGATGATCGGTAAGGCTCTTCTACTCAGTGCACCTTTTATTTTTGTCCTCATACCAGCAAGCAAGTAAACAAGACATTATTTCTTCAAAGTCCCCTCTAGGCCCTTCTTACTGATTCACATGTCTATGATGAGCTGTACAGCATGGGTATCCATGGGTATCCATGGGTATCCATGGGTATCTTTGGGTATCCACGCTGCTGGAGGAAGAAGCTGTGGGCTGCTATGTAGCTGCACAGCTTTGCAGCATGGAGTTGTGGCTCTGCAGGTGACAGTCTCCAAGGTGTCAGCAGCAGGGTGATGCCTTTCAGCTGCCTTTGGTCAGTGGCCTCATTGCTGGGCTCCACTTCAAAGAAATGAAACTATCTTTTACTACTTTGAGCAAAAAGTACACTTGATGGGCAGACTCCTTCCATCTCCGCAAAAGCTGGGAGCTGAACAGCTCCTGGATTTAGAGGAGGCTGTATTTTAATTTCCACACTATGCAACCTTCTTTTTCTACTTTTTCTACTACCTTTTTTCTACTGCCTTTTTCTACTCCTGGATGAGGTCAGCTCTGAAATGTGCATCTTTCCTGCACTGTTGTCCTGGGAATGAGCCTCTTTCCTGAGCTTGCTTTCTACACCCCACTGGTCCCCCCCTTCACAGTGGACTTACAGGTTGGAAACTAAACTACACAACTTTAACGAAACAGTAATGGTAAATGGGAAAAATTACTAACTCTCCCCCATTAACTCTCACATCACCACTGAGGCTGCAGGGCAGCCCTGGGAAAGTCCAGGCTGGACTCCTGGAGTCAGCAGCAGTTGGGAGCTGGAGGCAGGAACACACAGATTCAGGCTGGCACGGATCAGGATCACAGGTAGACAAATGGATGGAATCCTCCCAGGATGCCAAAGAAAACAGGGACAGGGGAAGAAGGGGAAGCAGGAAGGAAAAAAAGGGGTTTGACCCTCGTGATCCCTCAAATTTATACTGAGTATGATGTGTATGGGATGGAATACTCTGGTCAATTCTGGCATCTATCTTGTCCATTCCTCCCTAGGGGAGGGCTTCAGGTGTGACCTCTTTGCTCCTTCTCTCCTTCTGTAGGGCAAAATGTTCCTCAGAGCTGAGCAGTAGCCTTCGTTCTGCAGACCAGTCTCTAGCAGTGTTAGCAGTCCCAGAAGCAGACACTGTCTGAGAAACTTGCTGTTAATTTCAGCCAGTGCAGCTACTTACAGGAGACTTAGCTGAAAGCAAAAGTACAAGACAGAAAATCACCTTTATCCTGGCCCAAACCAGGACAAAAGCCCTGGGTCCCTTCCAATTCAGCAGATTCCATGATTCTATGACCATCCCCCCCGGGCACCACAGAGGGGGCAAAACAGCCCTTCCCTAGGGAAACCTCCAGCCTAGCCACAGGGATGGAGCTGCTCATGCTGGCACCTGGCAGCATGTGTCTGCAAGGGTGCTCAGCTTCTCTGACCTGGACAGGCTGGATTGATGGGCTGAAGTTCAACAAAGCCAAATTCAACAAAGTCCTGCACTTGGGTCACAACAACCCCATACAACACTACAGGCCTAGGGAAGAGTGTCTGGAAAGCTGCCCAGAGGAAAAGGACCTGGGGGTGGGGGTGGACAGCCAGCTCAACATGAGCCAGCAGTGTGCCCAGGTGGCCAAGAAGGCCATCAGCATCCTGGCCTGTATCAGGAATGGTGTGTCCAGCAGGAGAAGGGCAGTGGTGGTGCCCCTGTACTCAGCTCTGGTGAGGCTGCACCTCCTGCTGTGTTCAGTTCTGGGCCCCTCACCACAAGAAGGACATCCAAAGAAGGTGGATGGTGGCCAAGATGAAGGTGGCCCTTCACTACAAGAAGGTGCCCAAAGAAAGGCAACAAAGGGTCTAGAGCACAAGTCATGAGGAGAAGCTGAGGGTCCTGGGGTTGTTTATCCTGGAGAAAAGGAGGCTAACGGGGGACCTTATCTCTCTCTACAACTACCTGAAAGGAGGTTGTAGCAAGGTGGATGTTGGTCTCTTCTCCCAAGTAACTAGCAATAGGATTAGAGGAAATGGCCTCATGTTGCACCAGGGAAAGTTAGGTCAGCTATTAGGAAAATTTTCTTTACTGAAAGGTCATCAGACACTGGAACAGGCTACTGAGGGTGGTGATTAAACCACCATTCCTGGAGGCATTTAAAAGACATGTAGATATGGTACTTAGGGACATGATATAGTGGTGAACTTGTCAGTATGTTAACTTTATGTCTAGACTTAAATGTTAGCTTTATGTCTAGACTTAAAGATTTTTCCAAACAAACCAATTCTGTGATTCTACAGTCTCAATCTGGAGCAGAGGAGGCATTCCCCTCCAAACACTAAACTCCTTAGACCAGATCAAAATGCCCTTGAACAAGGAAGAGCTTCAACACATTCTGGGGTTGTTAGCATTATGGCAAAAGCATATTCCAGATTTTTCACTTTTGGTTCAACCACTTTATGATTTACTGAGGAAGGGTCATAAATGGGATTGGTCCTCACACCAGGAGGGAGCCATTCAATTGCTGGTGTCTGAAGCACGTGCTCATCAGGTGTTGAGTTCATTCCACCCCTCTGACCCCTTGCAGATTGGGTGGGGTTTTGCGGAATTGGCTGTGATCATGGAATCATAGAGTGGTTTTGGTTGGAAGGGACCTTAAATATCATCCAGTTCCAACCCTCTGCCATGGGCAGGGACACCTCCCACTAGACCAGGTTGCTCAAAGCCTCAGACCTGGCCTGGAACATTTCCAAGGATGAGGCAGTCACAGCTGCTCTGGGCAACCTGTTCCAGTGTCTCAACCATCATCACAGGAAAGAATTTTTTTCTTAATGTCTAGCCTAAATCTCCCCTCTTCCAGCTTAAAACCATTATCCCTTGTCCTATCACTCCATGCTCTTGTAAAAAGCCCCTCCCCAACTTTCCTGTAGCCCCCTTCAGGTACTGGAAGGCTGCTGTGAGGTCTCCCCGGAGCCTTCTTTTCTCCAGGCTGAACAACCCCAACTTTCTCAGCCTCTCTTCATAGGAGAGGTGCTTGCTTTAAGGATTTTGAGGCATTTTTAGCAGTAGCTCGTGTGTTTGTCTTTTGCAGCACATGCCTCTGCACAGTGAGCACTGAGGGGAATGCTCCTGCTCTGCTGATAGGCAGACAGGAAAAGCATTTTGGAAGGTCAGCTGCAGGCTCAGACACTGTCGGAGGTGCTACTGCATCCTATTTGGGGCTTATTGTGCAAAAAAGTCAGAAGGATCAGCTTGCCTGCCAGGTTAGGCAAAGATAAAAAGTGTCCATGTCAATGTCTGCATTTTTCTTGTCCACCTATGTGGCATTTTTTGTGTGTTGGGGGTGGCCTTTTAGTGTTGAACCCAGTGACTTACCCAGGAATCAGCATTGGGATTGAAAAATATTCTTGGTCACATCTGGGTTTGTGAAGATGCAAGTATGCATCATCTTAAAAATGTTTCTTGGTTATTTATTGTCCTTTCCAGGAAGAAGAAAATCCATTTTTCACTAAGTAGCTGGTGTGACTGAAGTGCTGGAAGGCAGAAGCTCTTGAACCTGGCTGCAGCAGCTGGACTTGGGGCAAACTGCATTTATTCAGACTCCTTATTTTCCTGTCTCTGGTGGGAGAAACAGAAAGACCTTCATGACCCACAGAGCACCTCTCCATCCAGCAGCAACATTTTTGGTGATGTAGCCACATGCCCTGGGCTTCCCACTGTGAGCTCAGCACCACAGCAGGGCTTCTCCTTGGCCCCTGTTTGTCTTTGGCAGAACGGGAACATCTGTGGAAGAAAACATTTGATGGGGTTGTCTCATCTGTGCCCTCCATGACGGATTTCTGTGACGAGAACCTCTCCCTGCCAAGCACGTGGTGAGACTGGGAGAAACTGATTGCTTTGCTCTGCCCTATTCAATTGGGAGGAAAAACCTCTGATGGAATCGCTGCTGCCGTCAGTCTGAACAAAAGAAATGTCTCAGCCATGGGAAAACAGCCTCTGACCTCAGTGAAAACCCCAAAATATCACAAACCTTTTGAATGCCCTAAGGATTTTTTTCTTCCAGCTGCCTTTACTGCCATGATTTTCAGTGGCAAAACCCCCACAAAATTGCCCCCCCCCTCCCTCCATCCCACTGCCCCCTGGAAAAGCCATGTCCTGGGAGTTTTGTGGTTCCCCCTAGCACAGACCCAAGGAATCAGGCACCACAGGATGCCACATAACGTGGAAGAGTTAGCATCTACTAGCATTGCACTCCCCAGATTCACTATAGAGACTTTAAAGCTGCAGCATGAGCTAGTGCTTTAGGTTTTTCTTTTTCATACCCTGAAACACAAAGCTGCAGAGAGCTGGTGGTTTGTTTTAGCAGAAGGCATGAAAGGCATGAGGTTTATAAAAACAAAAGCTGAAACTGCAAGTGGGGAGCAGAGACAGTACCTGCCTTCTCCTGCCCTGGACCCAACGCTGTTCCACAAAGCTTTTTTTTTTTTTTTTTTTTTTTTGGGGGGTGTGTGTGTGTGTATTTTTAAGAAAACAAATTCCAAAGTGTCAAGGTACTTACTGCAACAGACAATGTCTGTGCCTATAGGGACACATATACAGTGTTGTGCAGCTCCTGTATGTGCACGTTAAAAACCATCCAAATTCAGCAGCTCTCTGCTGGCCCATGCACTGCTCTGTCTCTGCTGCAAACAACAGCTTCTTAAGCCCCACTACAGGTTTTTTGCAGGTTCAAGCAGGGAATGCAGTGGCAGGGAGGTAGGTAGCCATTGCCAGATGTCCATCTGTCCATAGACACTGACTGGGTTAGGAGCAGCTGAGGGAACTGGGACTGTTTAGTTCGGAGTAGAGGA
Organism: Florisuga fusca; assembly: GCA_038090715.1. Taxonomy (NCBI): domain Eukaryota; kingdom Metazoa; phylum Chordata; class Aves; order Apodiformes; family Trochilidae; genus Florisuga; species Florisuga fusca. The sequence continues at coordinate 1,021,431 of JAAWXA010000013.1, forward strand.
GACTGAGAGGAGACCTCCTCACTCTCTACAACTACCTGGAAGGAGGTTGTAGTGAGGTGAGTGGACTCTTCTCCCACGTGAATAATGATAGGACCAGAAGAAATGGCCTGAAGTTGCAAGGAGGTTTAAACTAGGTACTGGGAAGGATTTTTTTACTGAGACAGAGGTCAGGCACTGGAATGGGTTGCTCAGGGAGGTGGTGGAGTCACCATCCCTGAGGGTATTAAAAAACCATGTAGAAGTGGCACTTCAGGACATGCTTTAGTGGGCATGATGGTTTTTTTCTGCCTGATGGTGGGACTTGGTGGTCTTAAAGGTCTTTTTCAACCACTTTGATTCCGTGACTTTGGTGGAAATCTCTGTTCCTGAGCTGGGTGTGCAGGCTCCTGATGGATACCTGTGCAATGAATCCAGGCTCTCTGCCTGCTCTTCTACTAAAAATGGGTCCTTTCTGGGGGGAGTTATTTGGGGTTTTTCCTTGTATTTCTGTCACATAGCTATGTTTTAGGCATAGGCTCAATAGCAGTGCACTGCTGATGGGACCAGTTCTGGTAACTCATTCTAGTTGGTGCACAGTTTCTTTCTCCTGGGGGAAAAAAAAAAAAAAATCAAACCAACAAAAAAACCCCCAACAACAACATAATGTGAAAAATAAACCAGAGGAAAGATGATATATATATATTGTTCAAACATGTGAGAACCTGGGTGGTGGTGAGTGCTGGGATTTGTGATAACATTGAGACCTTGCCTCAGTGATTTGCTGGGTTTCTGTTCCCCAGCCTCAAAGTGCTCAGGTTACTGAGCTACTCGTGACCTTCATTGGCAGATAAATAGAAATAATTTACTTTATCTGGTTTCCTGCCTCAGAGAAAAAGGAAAATCATATAAAATGTTTAGTTGCAGAGACCAATTATGTAGAGATTGTGTGCTAGTAACTGAGGTCTAAACGTTGCATTTTAGGTGTTCTCCTCTCCCACTTCTAGTCTAAATTTGACTGTTTACAAAAAATAGTAAGCCATGTGCCCAGCTGCTATTGGTTTGCATTGGGTCTGCTGTGAGAGATAAGGGTAATGAGAGAGGGATGCCTTGCTCCTATGCTGTTGCTGGTGCACCCTCTCCTTGCTCATCCCTTTGCCTCTCATCTGGTGGCCATGGCACACACGCTCCTGTACCTGACCATGCTCAGAGAGAGGTGGGACCTGAGACAAGCTCTGCCTCTGGTGCCCGCCCTGCAAATTTTGGAGGTGCTTTGGCCACTGTGATGCGTGTCAGGGGTACCCTGGCTGCAGCAGCACCTTGGCCCCTCCCCGCCACGCTCAAAGTGTCCTTCTGGTTTTGTTTTCTTTACTTATTTTTGGCCCTGAGGTTTCCTTCCAGAATAGCTCCAGGGCATGGAAATAGGATGGTGTAGCCCCGGCCACAGCCTCAGCCCAGAGGTGGATGGGAGCACGCTGCTCTCCTCATTTACCACCCTGCAAAAATAATAATTAAATTTGGATATGGGAGCCATGTCAGCCTGCACCAGACAGGGACACTCTGACCACGAGGTCTCCAGGCACTCGGGCAATTACAGCAGAACCCTTGCTACAACAGGGCCCTTGCTGGCCGTGTCGGGTGCAAGCCCACCCAGTTGCAGTCCAAACCTGGTGCTGGCAGCACCAGTTCTGGGTCATGGGATCGACCTTAGGCAAAGCAGGAGCTGCCTGGTGGGGTTCATCATCATCTTCTGTGCCACAGGGCTTGAGGAAGGGGCTGCCTGCCTAACCCTCAGCTCCACCACCAAAGCATGGAATGGACAACATGGCAGTGTACTTGTACACATCAAAACCTGATGGGAGGGCAGAAGGGGAAACGTTGCATTTGTACATGTGGGTTACATGCTGCTTGCCTGCCCTGTTGTCTCAACACGCTCCCTAAAAATGTTTGGGGTTTTTTCTGCTGTCACCTGTTGGCACATCCCCTGGAGACAGGTGAGAATCCTAGAATGTTCCTTGAGGAAGGGACCTCAAGGACCATCTTGTCCAACCCTTCTAATATTATTGTTCTTGTTCATACAATATGTTCTCTTACTATATGTGATGTGAGAAATTCTGTGTTTTGGTTCCAGCTGCTCATCTATGAAGGTGGGATTATTCTCATGGATCTGTCAGATCCTGTGATCAGATCCCAAATGCTGCTTTCCAGGTGACCTCTCCAAGCTCTGCTGCCTTGGAGAGCCATAGTTCTTGCAAAAGCCTAAAGAGACCAATGCTCCAACCCTAAGATGTGATACTTTGTCCAATTTAGGTTTTATTATTATTCTTTTAAATGGAAGTGTTTGGGATGCATTTGGCCAACTGCTGGTCCCTTTGTGTGGTGCTGTGAGGTCCTGCTGCTGATGGTGTGCGCGAGCAGCACCCACTCCCTGGTCCAGGAGCTAAACATAGGTGATTGCCATGCAAGGCACTTTGGCACACATTAATTATCCTGGTGCTTTTTAGGGATCTTGGGTGAAACATGCGTTTTTATAGCCACTTTTCTTTTTTTGAAGCAGCCTGGAACAGCAGTCCTTTAATTACATTAAAAATCACCTCCCACCAGCACTCTCTGTTCCCTAGCCCTGATGAAATTTAAGCTGAAAGCTGGGCATGAGCTCACTGCTCTGCTGCTCAGGGCAGCCCGTGGTGGCATGGGGCAGTGGGAAGCAGGGCTGTCTTGGACCCCCTCCCCACCACCTCCTGGCAGAGCAGCCCATCCAGCCTGGGGCTGGAGGAGTGTCAGATCCCCCACGATGCTGGTGTCACTCTTAACCAGATGCTGCTGCCTTGGCATGGGGAAACTGCATGGCTTCTTTTTTTCCCTGCTTTTCTCTTTTCAGTCGTGCATGTGGGTTTTCCTGGCCCAAGGCAAGAACTGAAAGCCACAGCCAGCTCCAGGCCTCCCTTTTAATTAGAGGCTCCTCAGAGTGACACAGGAGGCTTTGAAGCCCATGGGGCAGGCCCAGCTGTGACCTACAGCCCCAAGGTTTGCATGGTGGGCACACGATGCTGCCAGGCCTGAGAGATCCCAGAGGGGCTGCAAGGGACCTCTCCCTCCCCAGAAGCATGAGATGTGAACAGCGTTTCATCAGCTGTGAGCAGCTCCCTGAGTTGGTGGTGAACCCCCCTGTAGGTGTGGTGAAGACAAAATAACAACAAAACCCCACCCAAAAGAAAGGTTTGTCTAGCTGGACCCAACCTGGGAATTTTGTTAACTGGAAATCCTTTGCTTCCCCAGCAAACTCTGGCTCAAAATGGGCTCCCCTGGATGTGGGGGAGGTTTTCATCAAGGGCAGCCCCCCCAGTTTTGAGCAGAAACAATTAGTGTCCAGCTCTTGCACTGCAAAGTGGTGTTTTCAACCTTAAAAAAAATCCATGGTTTTATCACCGGCTAACCTGTGCATCAGCAATCTGCTTAAAGGCATCTTGCAGCCCTGCTGTTTCTTCCCTGAGGGGTGTGTGGCTGAAGGCATCTGTTCTCTTTGCCACTGTAGAAAGCAAAGCTGTGCTCAGCAAGGGGCTGCTGACACTTTAAAAAAAAAATCTGGGGAAGAGAGACCAGAGGTGAACTGGAGAGCTGTGTGTCTGAAATCCTGGCAGGAAGGGATAAATATAGGGAAAGGAGAAAGGATGAAACCACAGAGGTGGGCAGGGGGCCAGCTGCAGCACCCCATCCCCTGCCACCAGGCCCAATGCAAGGGTGATGGGCTTCAGCTGCTGGCTGTATCCTGCCACCAAGGACCCCTCTGAGACATGAGGATGGGGGTTTTTAAATTTTGTTTGTTTGTTTGTTTCCCCTCAGCAGTTATTCTGCTTTGCTGGGGAGGTTTACAGAAGCTGGGGAATACCTGGTTTTGGAGAGCAGAGGAGAGGTTGGTCCCTGTATGGGTCTGTTCAGGGGGTGTGAGAAACGATGTACCTTTTGCAGCATCACTCTGGAAGAAATGGCTCTTAAAGGGGGAGTGGTGGCACCTGTATCCCAGTCCCTTTTTCTTTCCCTGCCCTTTCCCAAGGCCTGTTTCACCTCTGCAGGCATCCTGGATAGGGACTTGTTTGGATTTAGCCTTTTTTCGTCCAACAGCTATGCCCAAGTGACTGTGGAGCCAGCCCTTTGAGGTTGGTCTTTTTTGTCTTCTTGAAAAAAAACAGAATTTCCCAAAAAAGGGAGTCAGATACCCCCCGAGAACAGTTTTCCCAATATTTATTTTATTTTAAACCCAGAGTATTATTATACCCTCTGGCCTCCCAGCCATTCCACTGAGGCCAGACCCTCAATTAAGCGGCGCAGTGCAAACCTCCCCGGGTTTGGCAGCAGCACGGGGTGCTATGTTTGTGCACCAAATCTGCCAGCTCTGAAGTTTGGGGGTTTTCTGGCACACGCCAGGGGACTGGCGTCACTCCGGGCAGGGCGGCGACTGGCTTGGGGGGGGGCAAAAATAGACCTTAAATCCCAGTAGAAGCAGCAGGAGGAAATCTGTGCTGGACAACTCCACTGGAAGCCACCAGTGCTGTGTCAGGGTAAGCTTGCTGCTGCTTTTCCCAGCTGAGTTGTGCATTGATGTCTGCTTTTCTTTGTTGTTGTTGGTTTTTTTTTCTTTCTGCAGGGGGGCAATGGTGGGGCTCAGCTTGCTGGTGGGGCTAGATGCTGCTTGTAGCCCTTTTGTGGGTGTGAGGCTTTGTGAAGCACCTTGGTAGGGGGGATGAGCATCCAGAGCCTCACTGTGTGACCAGGGAAGTTAGCTCATGGCCATTTGTTTCCTAGCCTGGGTTAAAACAAGATGGGGAAACTTCAAGTGCAGATAAATAGAGTTACAACTCCCCCCAAGCCTCATCACATCTGGTGGTCAGTTTATCCAGAGGAAGGGTAGGGGAAAGGAAGGTGGGCCTGACTCAGCCTTAGGGGATGCTGGGAGCATCCCTTCCTGGGGGCAGGCTCAGGTCCTGTAAGGTCAGGAGTGCTCCTTGCTTAGGTCAGAATGGAGGAGAGCAGCCTGGGGTTTTGTGTGTAGGGGATGCAGAAGAAACTGCCCAGAGCCAAGAGTCCCCTGCTTCCCACTGCCCCATGCCACCATGGGCTGCCCTGAGCAGCAGAGCAGTGAGCTCATGCCCCGCTTTCAGCTTAAATTCAGGGGGCTCCTGACATTGGTGCCTTGCCACAGCTATTTTTGTCAATGGCAGAATGTAGAAGACAGCTCCATTCATTGTTTTCTTTGCCTGTTTACTTTTTCCTCAAGGAGGTCAAACTGCTTGTGGTGTCATTTGCCGGGGAAGTTGCTCCCTGGGCAGAGGCTGAGCAGGCTGCAGGGCTGTGGGAGGGTGGCTGCAGTGGGCAGTGCTTCCCATGGCTGCTCCTTTGCATCTCCAGCAGGGGTTAGTTTTCCACAGTTGCTCACAGGCAATTGGGAAGCAGGAGTGGGAGTCAGTAGTCCTGCTCAGCAAGAGCAATGTGTCCACTACTGGGTGAAACTCAATTTTCTGGTATTTTGTGGTTTCTTGCAAGAAAAACCAAAATCATAACAGAGTCATAGACTGGTTTGGGTTGGAAGGGACATTAAAGATCATCCAGTTCCAACTGCTCTGCCATGGGCAGGGACACCTCCCACTGGACCAGGTTGCTCCAAGCCTCATCCAACCTGACCCAGAACATTTCCAGGGAGGGGGCAGTCACAGCTGCTCTGGGCAACCTGTTCCTGTGTCTCACCATGCTCACAGTGAAGAATTTTTTTCCTAGTACCTAACCTAAACCTACCCTCTTTCATCTTAAAACAGTTAACCCTTGTCCTATCTCTACATGCCTTTGTAAAAAGCTCCTCCCCAGCTTTCCTGTAGGCCCCTTCAGGTATTCAAAGGCCACCATAAGGTCTCCTCAGAGCCTTCTCTTCTCCACACTGATCAACCCCAACTCTCTTTGGGGTTGCAACCTGTCTTTGTAGAAGAGATGCTCCAGCTCTCTGATCATCTTCATGGCCTTCCTTTGGACTCACTCCAGAGAAGCGAGTATTTCCATGTATTCATGGAAATTGATGTAGATATGTCTAAATAAAGGACTTTGGTCTCTGGAGAGGTTGGCTGACACCATCTAGAGCTGGCTGGATGTCAGCCTTTTCTCTCTCTGTTCACTTATGTGGACAGAAACACCCATATGGCTTTCTAGATGTAAAGAAAGCCCTCGCTGTGTTTCTCTTCCTAGAGAAAGCAGCCATGAGGACTGCCCTGGTCTTCGCATGCCTGGTGGGGATGGCGTGTGCCTTCTCGGTGAGTGCTGGGCATTGGGTGGCCCCCTGGGCCTTGCTGGGGGTGGTGTGGGCTGTGTGTCAATGCAGCCTTTCCTCCAGGTCAAGAGCTGGCTGCGGCGAGCAAAGTCAGACGACTCAGAAGAAAACGCGGTAAGGTGTCCCCCCACCCTCTGTGCCCTGCCCCACACGGTGCTGGCCTAGGGGACAAGGACGTTTTGGTCACACCCGGATCAAAGACCCCAGACTGATGGGATTTACCCCTTTCTTCTTCTGGTAGGTGTTCAAGAACAGGCACAGGTATTACCTGTACAGATATGCCTATGTGTATCCCCCACAGATGCGGTACCAGGTGGGTGCTTCGGAGGGATTGCTGATTATTCACAGCCCACCAGATGTGGAGTTACCACCCTGCATGAGATGAGGGCATGGTCTGTGCCCTGCCTGCCTCTGGCCTCCAGGGCTGGGCTGAGTCCGTGGCTCTCATGACACCAATGGAGACCTCCCAGCCTGGCTATGTCTTGGTTTTGCCTCTCCTTAGGGCACTGACTCATCGGAGGAAAAGGGGGATGGCTCGGATGAGGAGGAGGAGGAGGAAGGGGGGGTGAGTACAGAAAACCAGCAGTCTGCAAAACAAATACGGGAACGAAACTTTATTTTGGTTTTGTAGTTTCTGCTCATCAGCATTTGTGGCTGCTGACCGCCCACAGCCTTGCACTCTGGACACAACTGGATTTTCTGCTCTGGGCGTTGTTGGTTTTTTAATATTTTTTCCTTTTCCTTATTTGTTTTTTTAAGAGGATGAGAGGGGCGGGGGGGGTGTGCACCAAGCAACCTTGAGACAAACTTTCCAGGTTTCCATTTTCAGTGATTCAGAAAGGAGCAGGACTGGCCAAAGGGTAGGAGCAGGGAGGTTCACCTGCTATGCCCTAGGGGGTGTTACAGGCTCCGCTTGCCTGCCTCTTTCAGGGTGTGTTGCCTCACAGTACTCATTAAATTGCAATTGAAAAAAAAGTTATGCTCTGCGTGCGTGCATGTAGAGGGACACGACTCAATGCTATGTTGGGAAATTCACATTTGTAGCAGCCCAGCATGTAACACTGCTCCTGTCTGTCTTGTCAACATGAGTTTAGGCACTGCTACATTTGCGACGGTCGCCCAGGTCCAAAATTAAATTCCAGAGATTACAAAGGTCTCTTGTGCCTCACTGGGCTGCAAGTACCCAAAATAATCCAGAGGTCTGAGGCACACAGGTGCTTCAAAACAGGGGTGCGGCATGCTTGGAAACCTATGTGTCTGGTCTAATCACATATGTGCTTTATAAAAAAATAATTATTTTGAAAGCTAGTTTCAGAGGTCTTTTTAAAAGGATTATAAACCTGGGCATCTGCTCTTAAAAACCCCTTTGGAGGCCCTCCTGGGGCCAGGGATGCAGCACAGGATGGCCCCCATCCCCCAGGTGCCTTTCTGTATGTTGCTCTCGCCTACCACTGCCTGGATCACCAGAGATACCTTTGAGCAGTGGGAAGAGACAGCCAGAGGGGTCATTTTGTTCACAGGGAAGAAGCTGAGTTACATACAGGAATGCAGCTTCTGTTCGGGGCTGCCCTGCTTGTTTCGAGGGCACCAGAGCAGCGGCTGTTCCCAGGCAGGGACCTCACCTGCCTCCAGTGGCAGGGAGTGGTCAGGAAGACAAATGGTGATGGAAGGCCCCAAGGTCACTTGTAGGTATGTCAAGAGCATTGTTATATCTGCTGCTAGATGTGAGACTTTGCACCCACCAGCACAGCCTGCTATGCAGTGTAATCTGGTGGCTTCACCAATGAAGAGGAAAGCAGGCTGGGTTTTCGCTGGCATCACATGCACCCCTATTTTAAGTATCTGAGCTGGCCCAAAGCATCAGGGTGAGCATCCTTGGTCTAGGCATGTGAGCAATGAGGATTGCCCAGGGCAGGGATGACAGTGCCCCCACGTCTCCCCTGTCACAGCTGGACTCATTTGCTGCTACAAAGGGCTCCTCTGCCCAGGCTGTTGCCACACCAGTTCCTCGGTGGTTTCTCCAGGATCTGCTTGGATTTGGATTACTCCTTGCCTTTCTGGCCATGCACCCTGCCAAGAGAGGCTTTGCTGCGGGGCCCCTGGGGCAGAACAGAGCCGAGGGTTTATTGCTGGTGGGGTTTGGAAGCTCTTGGGCTCTCATCTACACCTCAGGTGTGGTGTGTCCACATGCAGTGCACCTGTGACTTTTTTTATTGGAAACTGGGAGAGGTAACTTCAAAAGAAAGCTTTTAGATGCTTTGTAGAGCAGAATGTGTAATCAGAATGGGAATATTTGACTCCAGCCACCTAATTGCATGTCTCAGGCTGCCTGGCTTCAGCTTCTCAATTTCAAACTGGGGTGAGACCCATGGGTCAGTAGGAAACTTGGAGCAGTGCTCAAATGCCATGTGGGGATGCTGTGTGCCCCCTATTGCTCTGCTCCTGACCACCTGTCCTGTCCCTGTCCCTGCAGGAGCCATCCCACATTGGCACCGAGGCAGATGGCCACCCCGCTGGAACAGCCCCTGGGGACAGCCAGGGCAGGCTGGGAGGATTCCCATCTGCACAGCAGGTGTGGTTTGGGGGGCTTAAGGGGAGCACCCACAGGAAGGGGGCACGTTCACTGCATGTTCACTCGCACCCATGGGATTCTCTGTACCTCACTTCTGTTTGGGTGTCTGCTGCACAAGATGCTCATGACTGGGCCAAGCTCTTGGATGGTATCCCAGCAGGAGGGTCAGAAGGGGCACTCCAAACAGGCAGCCTTGCCAAGGGGGTTGGGGGTGGGGTGTGCTCAGCTGTGCCCACACCTGCCCCATGCCACGTGGCACCAAAAAGCTGCAACCACCTGAGACCCAAGTAATGCTGTGTTATTCTCCCCTCTGCCAGGGCAAAGACTGCCAAGGGCTGCTGAATGGGATCAGGAAAAGTGCTGCTGGCAAGGGGGATGACTCTGAAAATGAAGACAGTGATGAGAATGAGGAAGAGGAGGAGGAAGAAGAGGAGGAAGAGGTAGCCGAAAACGAGAATGGTGTCAATGGCACAAGCACCAACACCACTGAAGGGGCAGATGGACCTCACAGCAATGGCACCGTGGTGGCTGAGGAGGGCACTGGCAGGGCTGAGGAGGAGGAGGAGGAGGAAGAGGAGGAAGAGGAAGAAGAAGAAGAGGAGGAGGAAGAGGAGGAGGAGGAAACTGAAGCCACCACTGTTGCCAGCACCACTAATGAAGAGGGACTGTCCCAGGCAACCACCGTGGGAGACGGGGAGCCCACGTATGCCACCACAGTCGGGGAGCAGTGGGAATACGAGGTGACAGCTGGGCACCACGGCCGGGGGGACGAGGGCACCACAGATGGCAGCTACGTGGAGCAGGATGAGTATGCCCGGGGGGATAGCTACCGGGCCTATGAGGATGAGTATGGCTACTACAAGGGGCACGGCTACGATGTGTATGGCCAGGATTACTACTACAACCAATGAGCGGGTGGGCTCCTCCCACCTGCCCCATCCCACTCAGGAACATGCATCCAAAGGCTTGCTGCAGCCACCAGGCACCAGAGGGGACAGCAGGAGGCTCGCTGTGGGCACCAGTGCTGTCACAGGCTTTTTTTTTTTTTGTATCTCGCAAAGTGAAATGAAATGAAATAAAGCAACCAAACTGAGCTCATTGGTGACAAAGGGTTTGCTCTTGAACTTGCTGGGGTCAGAAGAACATCATGGCACTTGGTGGGCTGAGAGACTACAGGTCCTCATGCTGCTCAGGGTTAAATATCTTTATTTCAGCTCAGATGCTCCCAAAAGGAGTGAAGAACAGAAGGGCTGACTAGGAAAGCCCCTGTAGAGCCCCCTCCAAAAAATGGAAGCAAATTTTTAGGGTCACTGATGTGGGATTACTGCCCATCTTGTGTAGGTTTCACATGAATTTGCAATGTGAGGTGACAATTACTTTGCTACATCTTCCATGCCCCAGCAGCATGCCTCCTGTGGCCTGACCACACATGAGGCAATATTAATAAAGGTAAAGACATTAATTTTTCTTTTCACACACCACTAGCTGTAGATGCACACACCTGTAATGAGAATTTTGCTTCTGCCTCCTGGCACCAGGCATGTGGGTCCTGCTCAGGCTGGGCATATTGAGTGTGTTTCAGGCACTGACAGTGCAGCCACCCCACCTCTCCTTCCCACACAGCCTTATCCCCAGGGCAAGTCACTGCTGTCACAGTGACACTGGTGCATCTGGTCACCTCGGGCATCAGCAGTGGGGATGCCCTGACTTTTGCTTCCCAGGTCCTTGCCCAGAGTCACTTCCCTGTAGGAGTTAGGCCTGACCAGCTGACTATCAGCACCAGGAATGGGGCATCACCAAATCCCTCTGGGTTCCAGGCAGGTGCCCCCTTTTATGTCATGGTCCTTAGGAATGGGTTATGACGGGTTCCATGCTGCCTTTGCACCCCTGGAAAGGAAACCCCCATTCAGACATGGGTCCAACTGCAAAACGAGCTTCTGTTCTCACAGCAGAAAGCTTCTGGACACTGTACAAAACAACCTCCCCGTGCCAAACCCGGGCTGCAGCTGCCGGGGTGACAGGGGGTGCAGCCTGCAGGGTGGGGACCCCCGGGGCCAAATCCCTCCGGCAGCACTGGAGAGCACCGCGCACACCGCTGGCAAGGGAGACACCAGAACCACATCGTCTGCATCCCCAGGGGGTGCCCAAAGACGTCAGGGAACCAGCACGGACAAAGGGCACTGGAGCTGCCTGGGGCTGGGTCCTGCTCCCCCGGGGCTCCTGGCCAGGTCCCAGGTGCGTCACCCCCCGGGGCTCCTGGCCAAAGCTCTGCATCCCTGAGCCAAGCCTCGGGCTCCGCACCCACGGGCAGCATCCGACTGCGGCTGCCCGGACAGGGGAAAGGGACAGGTTCCTTCCTGGCTCCGAGCTTTGTTCTCCACTGAGACCTGTGTGTGGCAGGGTGCTGATGGTTTAAGCACTTCTGGCGTTAATGTGACCGCCCCCGGGATGTGGCTGGGGCAGAGTGGCGGGTGGGATCGGAGCTGTTGTCACCATCACCTCTGTGAAGAGCTGAGCCAGGCAGGCCACAGCCAGGGGAACCCCCTGGGGGTATGCACTGACGACCAGCAATGGCATCAAAGCTAGAGGGGGATAGGAGGAGGGTACATACCTTGTGCACATCCTGGCAGCTCCTTCCCACAGATAAGGTGTCTTGAAGGGATCTGTGCAAGCAGTGCATTGGGGTTATTTTTAAATCACTTTTCAGTATTGTTCTTGCACGGGGCTTGGCTCAGGGGGCTTGGGGTTGAAATCCAAAAAGCAAGTGTCAAAGGCTACAGTGTGGAAGCAGCTTGGCCAGCACTGTCCCATGGTGCTGGTGGTGGCTGTGGCCAGGCCAGGCTCAGTGTATCACCCTTTCCTTTTGGCAGCCCTGATGGCTTTCCCATGTCAGTCACTGTGAGCACGACACAACCTGCTGCACCCCCTCTTATCAATAACGGGGCTGGGTGTGTGCCACGCTAAGATCTGCACTGATCATCAAGCAATTTTGCCTTCAGAACAGATATTTATAAACCTTGCTTTCTGTTTATCCAGCCAGGTGGAACATTTGATAGCTGTCTTCCACCACAAACACATTTTTAGCTGGAAATTACTCCCCCTGGTTATCTGCGGGTGCTGCCAGCCCTGACAAATGTCCTTGGGAACGATCTGATTGGCTCCACATGCTTGGGGCCAACTTTAAATTTCAGCAAAGTGGGCACAGCCTCCATGGTCTGCTGCTGGGACCTGCCTCTGACAGCAAAAGGTAATCTTCTTACCTAGTTTTCCTGCCCTGTGCCTCCCCAGCCCTTCGGTTCTGCCCTCCCTGAGCAGGGCATCTCCTGCTTTCACTCTGGGCAAGCTGCGGTGAGGGCTGGGAGACGGCCCAAGCCTCAGCTCTGTGCATCTCTGTGTTGCTCTGTCTTGAGCCTATGTTGCTTTGTACAGCTGATCCTTGCGTGTGAATTTCCTTCTGGTGTTTTGTGTAGCAATGCTTGCACGGCTGAAAATATTCTTCGGGCTGAACCTGTGAGTCCAAGCCAGGGTGGATGGGTAAAATGGGAATTATCAGCCGACAGAACTACTGTCTCCTACCATTTATCAACACTGTTGAAACCAGCACTGTGGTTTCTGTGTGTGAGTTTCTTAACCCAGATTTGCAGCTGTAAGCATAAGTGTAGCCTGCAGTGGTTTGCATGGGCACTCATTGCAAACACCCATCCAAGCTGCTTTGACAGAGCAAGTTCAGAAGCTCCCATTCCTGGTGTCAGTGTCCACTCAGTGATGCTCGCTGCACATGTGTCCTTGCCTCACCACCACATGCACATGGTGGGACCATGGTCTTTGCTGTGAGGGATGCAGAGAAGCAGAGTGATGCTGAGTGCCACCACAAAGGCTGGGAAAAGCTGGGGCTGCTGGATAACCTCACTGCCATGGGGACTTTGGGACAGCAGGAGCTTTTGGGTTGAAGCTTACCACGACTGGCTGGGGACTGCAAGTCCCAGGAAGACAAACTCCAGTGATGCTTCACTTTGTGCCCCCAGGATCTCCCCAAGATGCAAACAGCCCTTGTGTGCCTGTGCCTATGCCTGCTCAGCACGACCTTCTCGATTCCTGTGAGTATGGCTCTCCCTGGCTTCCCAGGGTGCTGCCAAAAGTGTGGGGTGCACAACCCTGTGCTTTCAGCAGCAGGAAAACATGGATTGTACTTGCATATAGGTCCTCTGGGGCTTGGAAGGTTTTTTGAGGTTCTGGCACAGAGGTGAACCCAGCAGCAAAAACAGATACTAGCACTGAAGTGCCTCAACATTTACTTTCATAGAATGACAGGATGTTCTGGGTTGGATTGTGCAAGGACTGGTTTGTGTCACCATAGCTCCTCTTGATTTCTGTGGATTTGGGGATCTGCCCAGAGCTTGTGCCCTGAGAGGAGTCACAGGAAGGGGGGAGGGTGGGGAGAACGCTCACCTTACCCACATGGGTAACAGGGGCTGGAAGGGCACCTGCAATTAAATTTCGGCTCTCCTAATGTGAAATTCAGACAGACACAACTTAAATAAAGAGCAAACTAAGATAAATATAATAGCAGCCATTTCTGTCCTGCCTGACTGTTACCCAGAGTACTAAATACATAGCTGGAGTGAAAATCTGCTTCTGGTGAAGGCCTGCTGTTTCATCAGGGAAAGGAGGAGGGTAACCACCTCTTCCTTGAGGGCTGGGTCACAGGGCAGCAGAGTGGAAGAAAATAAATCAGCACAGATCTGCTTTTCAGATAGGGGCACAGAAGAAAGATGATTAATATGCTGTAATCTAGCCTTTGACATTGTTCACAAACAATGGAATCACTTGGGAATATTAATACTCTGGGGACCATTTCTGCACTTTACAGCTGGGCTTGGGGTGCTTCAGTGGGTGATTTTGCTGAGACTGGAGGGAGCTCCCCTCTAAGGGGCTGTCTTCCCTTCTGCCACATAGAAAGTGCCCCAAAATGGCTTGGTGGGGCTCACAGGAGGCTCCCACATCCACATCCCCCATCCTTGACAGACGCACTGGACAACAGATCCCAAAAGATGCAAGGATAATCATGGGGAGCCAAAAGCTTGCAAGCACGTATGGAAACCTGTCTGTGAGGGCACTGATGCTGCTGCTCAGTTGCCCACCACACTGGGCAGGGGGGTGGCTGACAGTGGGCATTGGCAACTGCCTTGGGACCACGTCAGGGTTTGCAGCCTTGGCTCTCACTTGTGTTTTGCTGCCTTCAGGTGCCACCACCACTGCCTGGGAGAGCTGCTGCCAAGTGTCTGGGACAGCACCAGGTATGTCCCCCCCAGCCTGATCCATACGCCGTGGGGTGCCCCGCAGCACGGGCACTCTGCTTTTGGAGGGCAGCCCCAGGGAGCCACGGAAAAAGAGACTGGCAGTCCCCTTGCATCCAAGCAACCCTTATAAATAGTAGGGGGAGGGAAAGATGCAACGTGCTCAGGTGAGTGAAGAGCTCCCCACACCAGCTGCTCTTCCCAGAGCAGCCATAGAGCACAAATGCTTGGTGTAGGTTGTGAAAGTGCCAGAGGCAGCTGCTCTGCATTTGGGGTTTGTTTGTTGGGGGCTTTTTTTGGGGTTTTTTTGTTTGTTTTGGGGTTTTTTCAAGTTTATCAATGTAAAGTGTACCAGTAGCAAAATTCAGATGAGTGGAAGAAAATGCCTGATTTCGGATATTGGAATTGCTGTCCTTCCAGGGCTTTGGTTGCCATCAGTCCTGCCTGATGGGACCATTAAATATGTTGTTTATTCAAACCATAAGCTACCTTGCAAAGAAACCCCCACACCTCCTGAAAGCAAGCAAAGACAGAAAACAAGCCCAAGGAACCCAGGGGGTGAGCATGTACATCCTGCCCAAGTCCCTGCCTGTGCTGCTGGCTACCTGTGGGAACTCCCCTCTTCTGATGGTAGTCATGGGAGCTACTGCCTGTACTGGGGGTCCAGTGGCTGCTAGTGGGACCCTGTTGTGGTGCCAGGCACAGCAAGGGAAGCTCCTGTTACTGTATTCAATAAGAAAACTGTAGGGTTTGGTTATTTTCTTCCCCAACAGATACTGCTGAAAGGCTGCAATGCCAAGCATGGCTTCTACATTTTCAAATACGTCTACTCATTTTCAACACGGAGGAACCAGACACAGATAAAGGTGAGGAGATGGCTGGGTGGCATGGCAGGACCCCAGACTGGCTACAGAACCCCATGCAGCTGGCCCTGACCTCTCCCTTGTGTGTCTTGCACAGAAGGAAGAGGCTGACAGGCAGAATGTCATCCCTGGCCACCAGCTGGGTGAGGACGATGGGAGGTGGGAGCTGATGGAGAGTGGGGTGGCCCTGGAGCGAGATGATAATGTCAAAACTGAGGAGATGGAGAACAGAACCGGCCTCAAGCCCGAAAGCAACACTACCCCAGATGCTGGCACGGATAGTCACAGTCCTCACCCAGACACCAGCACGAGTGGTGGTGTTGGCGTTACAGGTCCCACGCTGACCAGCTTGGAGGGAAGCGGTGACCTGGATTTGGTGGTTGAAGTTGATGGTGGTGTTTCCACTCCCTCCCAGGATGGATACTCTGGCAAGACTGTGGTGGGGAACAGGTCCATTGTCAGAAGTGAGGACAGGGACGATGGTGCCCCTGGATGGGTTCCAGTGGAGGGGACCATGACTGATGGGAGGGAGAGAGCTCCTGCCACTGGAGGGGCTGGGGATGAGGGCAGTGGTGAGGCCACCAACCCTGGCCAAGGGCAGGCGAGTGTCTTGCAGGGCACAGGGACAGGAGGCTCTGGTCTTGCCTCTGTCACTGAGAAGACGGAGGATGTCCAAGTTGATGCCAAAGGTGTGGATGAATACGCTTACATTCCCGACTCAGGCAGCATCACTGTCACCCGTGGGAAGGTGGGCAGCACAGTGGGGACCACAAGCTTCACACAGATCTCTCCAGACAAGAACGATGAGGTCAACATCTTCATTGGGAAAGCCAACATCCACGTGGGTGAAGCCACCCAGGCTGGTGCCACTTCTGGAAGTGAGGATGATGGCATTCCCACTGCAGGAGCCAGTAGCCCCCTGCCCAGGGTGGGCACCACTGTGGCACAGGATGGTGATGGTGGCATCCCTGCTCACAGGCAGCCTGAAGGACTGGCCACCACAGCAACCCCAAGCCATGGGGACAGCATCACCAGCCGACCTGGGGATGGACATCCCATGGGAGAAGACGAGGACCGCACCACCACCACCTTTGGTGATGGAGCAGGACCAACTGCCCAGAGCCCTTGGAGGGTCACTCGTGATGATGTTACCATTCCTGCAGAGGCTGACATCCATGGGAATGGTGACGATGAGATAAGAGGTGAAGGGGAGAGGTTTGAGGGGAGTTCAGGAAGTGTGCCTGTCACCACCTCCCGCCAAGAGGATGACCAGGAAGCCATTGCCACTGTCCCAGCTGAGGGGGGCAGCATCCACCTGGGCACCACCGTGGCCTCCCCCAGGGTGAGGAAGGGGAACTGCACCTCTGCCCTGGGGACGACCAGCAGCTGCAAGGCAGGGGAGAGCACTGCGATGGAGAGAGAGGGAAGCCGGGAAGCGGCGCCAACCACCCCCCAGCCGCTCGGGGAGGACCGGCCCTGGGGAGCGGGGCTGGACAAGACACCCAAGACGGACAAAGCACCATCCTCACGCAGGAAACCCGGCAGCCAAGCGCTGAGAGGGGCTCAGGAGATGGCTGGTGGCCAGAGTGGCGATGCCGGGGGCAGCTTGCACACCGCCGAGGGGCAGGCGGGGCGGGACAGGGGCACCAGCCATCT
>JAAWXA010000013.1:1038121-1172682 GCA_038090715.1 Florisuga fusca
TGCTCGCCGTGGCAGGAGGCCGGGGGCCGGGGCACCGGGGGCGTTTGCAGCGCTGAGCCGCAGCAGGCAGGTGGACCAGGTGAAGCGGGCCGACGAGCTCCACATCCGTGAGAGAGCCTTTTACACCCTTGGCGGGGCAGGGGGCGGCCCCCGCAGCCCCTACGCCGGCCCAGGGAGTGCCGACAGCAGTCAGTCCTCCGAGGGGGAGCGGGGCAGCCGCAGCGACAGCCGGCAGGTGGGACTGCTGCGGCCCTCGGGGTGGGGAGCCCCGGGGCACCCCCAGGGCCGGTGGAGCCGGGGGACCCTCTGAGGGGCTGCCAGGATCTGCCCCAGCAGGCTCCAGCCATGGGGCTGGGGGTTTCACACGTCGTGTGTCCCCCAGCATCCCTGCTGCGGGCACTTCTCTTGCCTGGGTGAGGGCACCCTGCACCTTGCTGGGGATCGCTTGGTGCTTTGCAGCCCAGGAGCCCGAAATCACTGGGTCATACAATCCAGCTGTTCCTTTGATGGGGTCGGTGTCCAGCGCTGTGACAGCAGTGTATGGGCTGGCTGTGCTAGACAGCCACATTACAGCAATTGTACTACACAGCATAGGGTAGCCTTGTTCATGCACTGATGCAAAGCGAGTCCATAACCGGTGAGAAAAAGCCTCTGTCCCTGCTGTTCCACATCCATCCTAATGGAGAAATAAATGCATTTCTGTACCTAAGGTTCTGCTGATTTCATTTTTTGCAGTGAGGCTTCAGGCAGCGCCTTTGCCATGAGCAGAGTGCTGTGGTGTGGCTGGTCCCCAGACACAGGTGGATTTCTGTCCCCATTGGACCCAGCCATCACCTCTGGGCTTGCAATTTGGTCAACCAGCCCCACACATCCTTCCCTGGGGTGTCAAAGCCCACTGGTTCCTGCCCAAGGTCACCCACCTCCCCATGCACTTTGTCCTTCCTGGGGACCCCCACAGAGCATCTTCCCCATGGGCCATCTCCTGCAGCAAGAAATCCCCACCACGCCCTCCAGCACAGTGCTGGGATGCTTGCTAGCCCACTACCCTTCCAGCAGCACCATCACACCCTGGCTGTGCTGCTGCCATTCCTACCACTGGCCCCAGCACGTGAGCCAGGCTGTGCTTGGACATGCTGGAGCCATGCCACTGGTTGTACCCAAAGTTAATCACTATTTATGCAATTGCAGGTTGCTTTTTCTGTCACAGAAGCTACTAAAACAGGCACACTCAGCAGCATGCCAAAGCAGATGGTACAGTGGGAGCAGCACCAAGCCTTGCAGGGACAAGTGCTGCCTTCGGCATGAGAGAGGACTGCCCACTGGTGCTGAGCCTTTGCAGGGAGAGGGGTGGGAGCAGCCGTGATGCCAGCAATGTACCTGCAGAACATTTACTGCCCTGCCCTCTCTGTGGCTGCATGCAAGGAAAGGGCAGGTTCCATTTCAGGCTACAGACTTTGTTCTTAGGGATGGTGCATTGGTGCCATCATCACATGGCCACCATGGACCATCATCACAAGGATAACACTGCGTTTCTCACTGGTGCCATCAGTAGTAGCACCATCTGCCAGAGCTCTGCCTTGATAGAACTCATGCTCTCCAATGGAACGGATCAAAACTTGTATGTGCCCACTACACCCCCAACCAAGGCATCAGGCCCTGGTGTCCCCAGGCCAGTCTCACACCAGGCAGCCTGGTGCTGCTCAGAGGGACAGGGAGGTTTAAGCAGCAAGGATTTTCCTGCGGCTTCCCAGGTGTGGGGCAGCATCTATAAAAGTCCCAAAGGCTCGGGGACTGCCTATGCCAGCCCACCCAGCTGAGAGAAAAAGGGGCCAAAGGGCTGCTAGCATCCTGGGCTGTGCAACTTGTCCTGGAATTGCCACAGTATGCCACATCCCAGGCCTTATGGACCATGGCAGTGCTCCAGGGACCTCAGACTCAGCACATGCTGGTACCTGGCAAAAGAAGGGGATGGTTTTGAGGTCTTGCTGCTGGCAGGGCTGGGACTGGTGGGTTTGCAGCCTCATGGGGACCCTGGCCTGGTGTCTTGCTGCTTCCCAGTCCTGACCACGTACTTGTCCACTCCCTTAGACAACATCCATAAGGAGGGCCTGGGCACCATCTAGTGGAACAAAAAGCCCTTTGCTGGGAACATTTTGTGCCTGTTGAATGATGCCCAGCGCTGCCTAGTGCTGAGATGGGTACTGCTGCCCTCTTTCTTTCCACTCTGCTTCCCCAAGCTCCCGGTGAACCCTCCCTGAATGGTGAGGTCCGGTGTAAAACTGGCTAGTTCAGGCATAAATGGCATGCATTTATAAAGCAGCTCTACCACCTTCCACAGCTGTTGCTAAAGCACCTGAAGTTTTTTGTGGTGACTCTGTCTCTACAACCTGGGCAATGCAGGATTTTGGGATGCTCACCCCAAGCCCTCTCCTCACCACCACTGAGGTGACTGGCCCCACTCTTCCAAACCTCACTTGCCAAATAGAACAAATGGCCGCTGAATGGACAAACTGAGAGTCCAGAGGAAAGGATTTTCCTGGAATATTTGAGCAAAAGCAGGGAGCTGTTTTTTCCTTGTGGTGAAGGATGGGCTGATGGAGGAGGTGGCAGGGTGGCTCACTGCCCCCCCTCACACACCAAAACCCATAGCAAGTTTACAGCTGGGCTAGAGGTGGCCACAAGGTCTGAGAGATGTTCCTCTGGGGCTCTTCGATCTTTGGTTCTGATGAGATGTGCATTTTGGGGGAAAACTTTAATTTTGACCTTTAATATGCATATGTTTACATCCTGTTCCCATGTGTTGCTTTTGCTTTTTTCTGTACTGAAGGGCAGCATTAATTTATCAGCAGGTGTTTCTTCATTTGGCTGTTGCTGAAGTGCTTTAGGTTCTCTCATCCCATCCCATGAGTGAATCCACATGAAGATTGATATTTCCAGTACAACACTTTTTGGGGGTACAGAAGTTTAAAAAAGTTATCCCTAAAAATCCCAGGTTCCATTACAAATACTAATTACCTTTCTGTAAAAAGGGAAGGAAGATAACAAAAACCACACTGAACCTTTGTAACAGATATTAAAAATCACTCTCTTTGTAATTACTTAGTGGCTTTATGCCTTGAGGCTGCGTCAGGGCTTACATGATGCAGTGAGCTCCTCTGCCTCTGCTACAGCTGGACCTCATGTCACTGTGGGTTTGTGGGGGTCTCACAGAAACCCTTGGCTCCCTGGGCAAGATGGGTGAATTATCACCTCTCCTTGCCATCACGGTTTGTAATGTGGCTTCAGTCACCTCCTAAAGCTTTGTTACTCTGGCAGTGACAATGCTGTAACCTAGGCAATTAGGAACCTGTTGCTCTGAAGGTCTTTAGGGCTTTGAGCACTAATGAGTGAATGTCCGTGGGGTTTTGGAAAATGCTTATGAACATTCAGCCTCCTTCAGCTCTTAGAGAACACAGAGGCAGTTTATAAAGTGAAGGACTTTCACCTGCCTTACGTTGTTACTTTATAGCTCCACTAAAATGAGAATGAAACCACCACTTGGGGAAAAAAATTGTTTTTTACCCCAATAAGGTGGGTTTGGAGGGCAAATAATTGAGGCGTATGTGAAGCCATGGAAAGCTATCAGTGGCTTTGCTGTTCAGCTCCAGGTAATGGCATCAACTTCCCTAGATTTAGAGGATATTCCCCTTTCTGGGCATTTTTGCCACCACTTTCCTGCCCTTGCAGGACTCACAGTCTGTGGACTGGTCCAGTTCAACACCTGGAAATGCTCCTGTGGGTTCTGAGGAGCTCTGACCCAGCTCAGTACAATGCTGTGACTTGTGGACTGGGGGGTGCAGGGCAGCTTTGGGAAGTTGCAGAATCCCTGGAAGATGTTTTCTTCTGTAGTGACAGCTGAAGTCCCCAGGTGGGCTGATGGGAGGAAAGCCACAGAGCAGGTGCAGAAAATCCACTGTTGTCCTGGGTATCTCAGAGCTCACAGCGGCTCTGGATAAGCCCTCCCAAGCACATCTTCCTTCCACCTCTTGGTAGATGTGCTTGACAAGCCTGCTGTCTGCATGCACAGCCACTTTACACCCTCTTTCCACTAAAAACCTCATCCAAGGACAATTTCTGGTCATGAAAAGTACACGTCTAAGGAAATCTAGAGGGATGGCAGTCCTGCTTGGCTTTCTTTGTAAATAAACACTTGGAGCGTGTAACGCAATAGCACATACACTTGGCTCTGGCTGGGCTGTTTTTCTATAATGTGTTGTTTTGGTGTGTGTTCTGCATCAGAAATCTGCAGGTTTGTTTTTATACCAGCAACTCAACCTGCTTAACCTCCTCGACAGTCAGCGCCTTAAAAAACCAAATGGGAACAACTCAGACTGTATGAAAACATGAGCTGCAGACTGGTCTGAAAGCCAAAAGAAAGCTGTAATTAACTGGAAGGGAAGGTCCTCTTTAAATTTACAGAAAACAGCATATATAGAAATCTAACAAAAGCACGTAATGATCATCTGGTAAGGACCAGGGGATGCTGTTGCCGGATGTGATGATGTGGATCAGCCATCACACGTTAAACAGTTTGTCTTGGTCAGGTAATTGTCCCACATCCTTACTGGAGAGCATCTCTTCCTACTCCTAAAGCTGTGGAGATGCAGTTAGAAAAACAAAAGCTCAGATTAAATTGAAATCAGCCAGAGATTTCAATAACTACAAGAAAGGTTCTTCAGATACATAAACAAAAGGCAGAAAGAGAAGGAAAACATTGGCCTGCTCTTAAGGAGGTGTATTCGTAACCAACAACAATGAAAAGGTAAAGGTACTCAACACTTCCTTAACTTCTGTCTTTACCATCACCACTGGGCCCCAGGTCATGGGAACAAAAATCCAGGTTGATGCAAACACAGACCCACTGTCAGCGATGGGAGAGTTGGTATGTGCACCCTTACAAATTGATGGGCCCTGGCAATGCCCACCTGGAAGTGTTAGGAGAGCTGTCTGACATCACTGTGAGGTTGCGCTCTGTACTCTTTGAGAAATTATGCAGATTGGAGGACATCCCAGACTGAAAGAAGGTTGATGTCATCCCCTATCTACAAGAAGGGCTTAAAGGAGGATCCAGGAAGTGATAGATCCATCAGTTGTACTTCACTGTTATGTTAAACGGGGAAATTTATGGAATGAATCCTCCTGGGAGCTATCGCAAGTCAGATGAATGCACTTGTCTAGGAAAAGCCAACACAGATTCACCAAGAGTTCATTGTGTTTGGCAAACCTTCTACAACGAAGTAACCTGCTCAGTTGATGTGGGGTGAGCAGTGGACATTGTCTACCTGGATTTCTCCAATACTTTTGGTACGATTCCCCACAGCCACCATCCTTGAGAAACTGATGTGTTAATGTTGACAAGTGGTCTGTGTGGTGTGTTGGTAACTGGCTGACAACAGGTGCCCAGGGGTTGGTGGTAAACAGCTCCTCTTCAAACAGGCAATCTGTCACAGGTAGGGTCTCCCAGGGATCAATATTGGGCCCAACTCATCCTCATAAGTGATCTGGATGGTGTGATCAGCTGTACCCTGACGAAGTCTGATGATGGTAGCAAACCAAATGGGGAAGTGGACACTTCAGAAGGGGAAGCCACCTCCCAGGAAGACCTGGATAGGTTAAGAGAGTGGGCTATCAAGAACCTTGCAACACTCATCAAAGAAAAGTGTAAGGTCTTGCACATGAGAAGATATAATATAGGAGTAGAGCACAAGCTGGGATCTACCTGGCTGGAGAACAACTCTGTAGAAAGGGACCCGGGTGTCCCGGTGGACAACAAGCTCAGTATGAATGAACGGTGCACTGCAGCAGCAAAGAAAGCCAACAGGATGCTGAGCTGCATCAACAAAGGCACCACTGCCAAAAATAAAGAGGTTATCATCCCAGTCTACTCAACTCTTGTCAGACCACACCTGGAACACTGCTCAGTTTTGGTCCCTGCTATGCAAAAAAAATGTGGACAGGCTGGAGATCATCTGGAGAAGGGTTAACAAGATGACCAAAGGACTGGGAAGCCCTTCATCTGAGGAAAGGCTGAGACAACGGGATTTGTCCAGCCTTGAGAAAAGGAGGCTTAAGAGAGACCTCTCACCATGTTCTAGTACTCACAGAATGGCTACAAAGAAGATGGAAACTCCCTTTTTGCAAAGAGTCATGTGGTAAAGACAAGGAGTAATGGGTACAAGTTACTTCTGGGGAGATTCCAGTTGGACAGAAGAGGAAATTTTATTCACTATGAGAACTATCAGCCATTAGAATCATCTTCCCATGGAAGTGGTGGATTTCCTGACACTGTCAGCTGGACAGGATGATAGGCCGTCTTGTCTAGATAGTGCTTTTGCCAAGAACAGTTGGGCTAGATGATATTTGAGGTCTCTTCCAACCTGGTATTCTATGAAACTCTCATCACTTGCACCAAATTTCTGGAGTTAGTGTTGCTGGCTGTGACAGACTGCAGTGACATGCCTGCAGCCACTAATTCCTGCATTAAACATTTGATTTCAGTCTGAGCTGCAGAGCACATTTTGGCTTAACTCTTAAAGGCCAAAGATCTAGCAGCAAAAGCAGAACAGTAAAAAGCATCTCATACAACCCAAAGTAAAGAGAGGGTTGAATATGTGGGCTGGAAACAGAGTTGGCTTGCTTTCCCTCCCCCTTTTCCAGCTCAGTTTCCTCAGGTACCTGCCTTCTCCCCTGCCAGTCCTCTGACTTGTCTCCTCTATTTGTATTTTTCCCCATAGTCTTTTATTCCATTTCTGTTTCTCCAGCCTTGCCTTTTCCTCTCTGTGTTTCCACCCTGGTGTTTCTGCCCTCTGGCAGTGCTTGCCTCCTCTGCTCCATCCTGAGTAAACTGGTCCTGGCTTCTTGTTCCAACTGCCAAAAATCCCCAGACAGAGGTCAAGGGTTTACTTAACATACACTTCCTTAGGTATCAGCTTTGTGGAACAGTCTCCTGGTTATTCTCTGTATCTGGTTCTCCTGTGCTTCCAAGCTCCATTCTTTTGCTTTTTTGATAGAAGCCAAAGGGGGGGGGAGGCTTGTGGGGCACAGTCAAGAGACCAAGCACTGCTATGGTTCTGCAGACCTCCTCCAAGTCTCATTTGCTGCCTGGAAGGTAGATTCCTCTTTATTATTAATGCATCAGCATCAAGATCACTAGTGCAGAATAATGGTTCTTGCTGTGAAATGGTCACCTGTAAAAAAAGTACATCACTTATACTGGTGAGGAGAGAAGCCAGATGTTGAAGACCTGTAAGCTAGTTTGCACAGGTCCCTTCTCCACTTAGCAAAGGCTTGTCCTGCAGATAACGAGGGACCTCCCAGGCTGGGTTTCCATGCGCTGTCTCCCTGGGTTTCACAGGCAGCCCCTATGCACAGAGGTTACCATAAATATAAATAGTGATTTACCATAAATGTAAATCACTAACTGACAGGCACGTTGGTCTCCAAGCCCAAGGCAAAGTTGACTGAGGTGGATCACAAGCAGCTGGTGATTTTGCCACCTTGTTTGGACCCAGTGACTGCCCTGCTGCCTCCTAGCATGGGCTTCCTTTGGTCTGCAGGAACATACACCTGGGGGTGAGATGGGATTTGCTGTGCAAGACCTGGGGAGTAGCTGCTGGTCTCAGCACTTCCCATCAATTAGTAAGTCATCCTGGATACAGGTGGCAAGAAACTCTATCTTCCTCCAAGTGAAAAAGTCATCTCTGTCCCCCCTGAGTGCCCCCTCCCTTGTCACCAGCCATGGCTGTGGTGGGTACCACATCTGCTGAAGATGAGATGCTGTGATACACAAGGTCTAACATGTTCTCAGCCTCCCCCAGCTCCCTGCTCAGGAGGATGTTTCTGTTCCCTGTCACCTTGCACAGCCCTGCTCTCTAAGCCCTGGATGCCTGCCTGCCCTTACTAGTGTGCCTTAAAAATAGGCTTTTGTGGAGGTGTGCCTGAGGGAGGTAGTTAATTTTTATCTTCCTGTTCACTGAGCCAGGAGTAAGATTTTAACAGGGACTCTGCTAGAGCAGAGCTGGTTTGCTTTGGCTGAGCTAGTGCTGTCTGGCTCTGGGCCACTGAAAACAAAAGGCCAGACTCCAGGAAAGAGCAGAGCATTGCTCCTGTCACTGGTAAACCAAAGAGGGCCCTTTCTCCATGTGGCTCAAACACGCCCAGGGCTGGGGTTTCGGAGCTGGGGAAACCTCCCCCAAGTTGGTTGGGGTGGGGATTTGTGTTTCTCCACTCAGGGACTCAGAGGGGAAGCGGGGGTGTCCACGTCATCTGCCAGGGTTCTGTGGCAAGGGAGAAGCTTTCATCCTCTCTACTGCAGCTTGTGGCCACCACAGCCACTTCTCGGGTGAGGAAACCAAGGCACCAGTGCCCAGGGCTGTGCTGCCTTGGGCAGTCTGCTCTGGCACACCTGAAAGGAGGGAAAGGTACCAGCTGGGTCTGCCAGCAGCAAATTATGCAACCACATTTCATGCCCTAAAGTTCTGTTCACTGAAAGGTATGAATGCAGTCTGAGAGTTCATGCCTTGGGAATGGGACAGAGTTAGCAGGGTATGCATGAGGACATCCATGAGATTAAACCTGTGGATCTGTAATGACACTAAGGAAATATTTCTGCCTCGTGGTACTAAATCCTCACTAGTAGCTGGTGTTATCCTCATTCAAAGAGCATCCTGTCAGGGACAAAGTGACAAGTGCAGTGGTTCAAGTCAGGGCCTTATCCAGGGCACTGTAAGGGCAGGGCAAGGTATTCCCAGGGCTGCTGGGCTCAGGAGTCAGAGCTGTGCAGGGCTCTCTAGCATGGACTTGCTCTGGCAGGCTGTTTTCAAAACAGCTATTCTGCTACTCAGAGGTTGCAGTAGATTTCCAATAGCCATGAGGACCATGGAAAATGTTTTTTAAGTGCTCAGAGATGTAGGAGGTGCAAGGGCACAGATCAAAAGCTAACATCTCCAAGGGGAGATAAAGCCCTAAGGCTGTAAACAACTCAGTGTGGGACAGCTGGATCTGTGTGCAGGTGACAACCCAAGTACCTACAGCAGCCACTGTGATGCCTTCTTCCAGGAGATGGGAAATAGCTGGAAAAAAGTATTTTACTTGTTTCTTGATCCTTCACTGTCACTTACCACTCCTTTAGTGTGACAGAAGGGAAATACTGGTGTTGCATCTTTCTTACCTTTTCTGCATGTAGGGTCTGTATTTCCAGAGCCTATCACAAGCTCTGACCCTTGAGAAGGGCTGGTGGCAAGTAAACATGCCATGCATGAGGGAAAAGTTTTGCTGAAGCTCAAAGTATGCGACATGGCATGCTCTTTTTATCTCCCCTTTTTTCAGCAACCATAAAGGAATAGTTTGTGGTGTAGATAGCAAAGTGGTGGTATAATTCATTTCAGTCCAAATACAAGTATTTCTGTTTTCCTAATACTGCTAGATATTCAGTGTTTGTGAGCTTGAGATAGACTTTTATGGGGGTTTGTTCTTGTCTTGTAATGGCTGCTGCCATAAAAACCTCCAGGAAGGCAAAAACCTGTTCTGGAGAGGTGTTCTGTGGCTGGTGTGAGCATCTTCCTCTTTCTTTAAAGACAGTAAAGCACTGTTCAGACTGCAAGCTGCTCTCATAAGGGTGAGAAACAGAGAGCTTTAATGCACTTTAGGGAAAAAAAAAAAAACAAAAACCCACACACACACAAAAAACACACAAACAAACAACCCAACAACACCAGTCACACCTCTGGAGTTCCTCAGACTTGATTTTTATTTATTTGACACCCAAAGGGCCAGTTTGGACCTCAGTGACTCCAGGTCAGGTGTTTCCTCCAAAGCCTGCAGGCATACCATGTGCTTGGTCTGAGATGGTACCTGCGCTGGGTTTCAAGCCAACAGAGCCTGGAAATCAAAATGTTTGATCTTCTTTCCACAGTTCCTTTTTCTTTTGTGTTGCTCCTCTGGTCTTGGAAAATGGGTTTGACATCTTAACAAACACCTCTCAGGTAGGATGGGGATACCATCTGATAGATATCTAGGTGTCTTCTGATATCTAGAAAGCTACTCTGAAAAATATAAGCTATATGCCAATACTGCTTCTGCTCAGTCATGTGCACTCCTGGAGCCCAGCACATGCCTTCACTGTTTGGAGAAGCACCCCTTGATATCCTTAGGTGACTTGGCCACCTCCCCTGGCAGTGGTGGTGATGAGGGCTCAGCATGTTTCTTGACAAGATGTGCAAGTCTGCCTAGAGCCCCTGTGTCCTGCAAGCCCTTAAGTACAGCCAGCCAGGCTCTGTGGAGAGGGGAGAGGGCCACAGCACTCCAGCATTCAGGTGTCAGGGGGGAGTGGGTCTCAGTCAAAGAGGTGCTGTCCATTGCTGTCCCTTATGTTCCCTGCCAGAACGTCCTTTTTTCACTTTATCTGAGCTACATACAATGTGAGGAGCTTGCCTGTGCAGGGGTGTTGCCTGCAATTGCCCAGTGGTTTATTCAGCCATGCTGATTGACGTGCAGTGTCTTTTCTTATGGATGGAGGCCAGAGTATTTACTTGTGCATTCCTGCAGTGACTTAAGAAAATAAGACAGGAAGCAGATAGTATTTTTTAAGGTATGTTGGCTCAGAAGGATTTATGGTGCTGACTGCTGAGCCCACATCCAAACAAGTCCAGTAAGTGTGTTATACCCACTTACACAAGTGAGGCTTTCCACTGACAGGATGTATTTTTTCATTTCTGTTTAATGATTGGCCTTGTTTGGAGAGCAGGAGAAAGTAACCCCTCTGTTATTTCAGTCCTCTGTTTCCGTCTTGGATTATATGTTTTGCATGTGGGGACATGTTGTAGACAATTACCCATCTGGGTGAAATGACCTCCAGCCAGGAGGTGCCTTACCACTGCTTTCCTCAGCTGCAAGCGAGGCCACGTCGTGCTGCACTCCCCTTCTCCCAACAGCTCCTGGGGCTCAGCTCTGAATGTTTTTAAATGCTTTGCCATGTCAGGAGCAATTGCAAATACACAGTGGAACATGAAAATGGTCCCATGCTTGGCCAACTCCCCCTCTACTCTGCCCTGGTGAGGCCACATCAGGAATATTGTGTACCCTCAGATCCAGAAGGACAGGGAACTGCTTGAAAGAGTCCATGACAGAGCCACAGAGATGATGAAGGGAGTGGAACATCTCCCTGATGAGGAAAGGCTGAGGGAGCTGGGACTTTGCAGCTTGGAGAAGAAGAAACTGAGGGGTGACCTCATTAATGTCTATAAATACATAAAGGGTGAGTGTCAGGAGGATGGAGCCAGGCTCTTCTCAGTGATGTCCAGTGACAGGACAAGGGGCAGTGGGTACAAGATGGAGCACAGGAGGTTCCACATAAATATAAGAAAAAGATTTTTCACTGTGAGGGTGACAGAGCACTGGCACAGACTGCCCAGGGGGTTGTGGAGTCTCCTTCCCTGAAGATACTCAAAACCCACCTGGATGTGTTCCTGTGTGACCAGCTGTAGGTGACCCTGCTCTGGCAGGGGGGTTGGACTCAATGATCTCCTGAGGTCCCTTCCAACCCCTCACTTTCTGTGCTCTCTGTGAACTTCCACAGTTCAGAACTGCTTTTGCAGAGGAATGTTTGTCTCATTTCTTTGCCTTTGAAGGAGTACTCCACATGTGTGAGCTGTATGTAAGAAAGAACATGTACCAGATTTGTCAGAAGTGAGAACTTCCATATCAGTTTGAATACTACTTGAGATCAGAATAGGGTTTCCCATGTCAAACAGGATCACAAAGCAAGTCCATGTTGTGGCACATGTTCAGTCTTTGAAAACTTCATTTATAGATTGGGAAACAAGTTGTTTTCAGGGAACTAGCCATCATTATAGGTTACAGCAGCCCTTCCCAGACCACTGCTTAAACAGGAAGGGAGAGAGACGTCTGCCATTTAGTTTGACAAACTAAACTTGTCACAGTATTTTGATGGACAAACCATTGCCCAAAATAACCCCATTCTTGTGCTTTGGCTTGTATTTGCAATTATACCTCACAACAGGAAAAAAAACTTGGTTAATTACATTTCAAGGAAGAAACATTTCTCTTGGGTTTTCCTAGAATGTTCAGTGGGAGATTACTATGTTGACATAAAAATCCCAAACAAATAAATCAATAGCTGTTTACGTGCTGCTTCGTTGCTCATTAGAGTAGGGCCTGTGCTGACAAAGATTTCCTGAAGTGTCATAGCTGAATGACCTGCACAGAGAATGCTTCAGCTGGGCACAGATGCAAGAGGACAATGGACAAAAGAGTTGGTAGCTCAAGCATGAAAGATGCTGACCCCACCAGACCCTCACTGAGAGGGAGTGGGGGCACGGGTGAGATCCCATGAGGTGGGCACCTTGCACAGATCTGTTGGGTTACACCACTGAGTAACCTACAAAGCTGTGACGTTTACAAATGGGTGTACAAAGATGCTGAGCAGGTGTCAGGCAGGACAGATCCTCTGCTTGAGGATTTTCCTCCCACTTCCACTTTAATGCCGTCAAATCCATAAAAGTTATACTTTTGCATTTCTTCAAGAAAAACTTGGAGTAGGTTAAAGCCAGTGGACAACAGGGATTTTGTATTGCATTGAGAGATGAATGGAGGGATACTGGTCCCTAGTTACTTCCAGAACTATTTTCTAGTTGTTTGGGTTTTTTTTTTAATAGTTTTGTGGTTTTAATCCCTTTTCTATCAGTGACTCAGCTACTTTGACCATCTTTCTGTCCTTCAGAGTTGATCATTGGAAGGAGAAATCTTATTTCCAGAAAGCCAGGAGGTGTGCATGCAGGCTTATGGAGTTGAGGGAGCTCCTGTTTCCCTAGAGGCCATAGATTTGTTCACTGTACAGTAAAGCAAAGGTTTCTCTGGCAACAAAATCTGCAAGTGAAGCAAGGTGAGATGCCAGTGCCTCGAGGAGGCTTTCTCAGCTGTGAGCAGAAGGATGCTGGAAAGACCTCACTGGTATTCCTGTCAGTTATCTCTCTTAAAACCAGAATACAACTTGTTTATACCAGTGCTGGAGGGACTGGAATGCAACTGATAATTGCAAGAGAGGCTGTTGTCCTTGTATATGGCTGAATTGTGTAAGTGCCATGAATAAGCTCTCACCCACAAAAAAACAATGGCAACGCCTTTGCAAAATTTAATTCTTAGAGTTAGGGATGGGCAGTGTAGTTATTGCTCAGCAATGTGACTTTGGGGAAAATGGCTTTAACACAGAATGTCCCCAGTTCAGGAGGAATAACTGGATTTGGCCAAAAGCAAACTGTTAAACTTGTCTGATATTGGTCCTTTAGTCTGACTTCTGCAGAGGGTTAAAGTAGAAGATGCTCTGGTTTAGATTTAAAAGTTCACAAATCACAGACTCATCAGAGTTGGAAGGGGCCTCTAGAGATCTGCTAGTCCAGAGATCATTGTCCAGAGCACATTACACAGGACTGCATCCAGGCAGGCTTTACATATCTCCATAAGAGAAAACTCCACAACCTGGGAGCCTGTCTCAGTGCTGTGTCACACTCACATGGGGCACAGTGTTGTATCATAGAATCATGGAATGGTTTGGGTTGGAAGGGACCTTAAAGCTCATCCCATTCCAACCCCTCTGCCATGGGCAGGGACACCTCCCGCCAGCCCAGGTTGTTCAAGGCCCCATCCAACCTGACCTCCAACACTTCAGGGATGGGGCAGCCACAACTTCTCTGGGCAACCTGGGCCAGTGTCTCACCACCTTCAAATTAAAGAGTTTCTTCCTAATGTTCCACCTAAATCTCCCCTCTTCCAGTTTAAAGACATTACCCCTTATCCTGTCACTCCATGCCCCTGTAGAAAGTCCTTCCCCAGCTTTTCTATAGGTCCCTTGCAGGTACTGGAAGGTTGCTGTAAGGTCTCTATGGAGCCTTCTCCAGGCTGAACAACCCCAGCTCTCCCAGCCTGTCCTCGTAGGAGAGGTGCTCCAGCCTTCTGATCATCTCCATGACCTCCTCTGGACTGGCCATTGACCACAACTCAGACCATCCAGCCAATTACTTATCTACCAAGTGGAGGAAGTCCTTCCATTGAGTCCATGTCTTTCCAATTTGGAGACAAGGGTGTTGTGTGGGACACCGTCGAACGCTTTGCACAAGTCCAGGCAGATGATAACATTGCTCTTCCCTTATCCACCAGTGCTGTGACCCCATCCATAAGAGGCCACTAAATTTCTCTGACACAATTTGCCTTTGGTGAAACAATGTTGATTGCCACCAACCACCTCCTTGGTTTTTGTGTGCCTTTGGAGAACTTTCACAGGAGGATCTGCCCCATGATCTTTCTGGACACAGAGGTGAGACATCTGTTCACTGAGGTAACTGGCTCTTTAGTCTGTCTGTATTAGAAATTCAAGCCTGGAAGAATTGTTGGCTTTCCAGGAAAGATCTTCTGGGTGTTGACCTGGACTTTCTGGATAGCCCAAGCAGCTGATCCAACATGTAATAAGGGAGTGCCCAGGCTTGTTTTTGCCCCTGTTAATTGCTATGCAGAGGTGGGATAGTGAAAAAGAGCAACCCAAGCAGACAGGCTAATTGTTGGCAGACTGTATTGTGGTGAAACAGGAGCAGTTCTGCTGTCTTAAGCTTCAATTTTCACCATCTGTGTAGCCCACGTAAAAAAGAAGTTCTTTCCTCTTTCCCTTCTTGCAGTGCACAATCTGTGTAGGGGCAAACCCAGGAGTTTTCCACTGAAGTCTGTGGGGAACACTTCTTGTTAAAGACAGGAATTTATCACCTACAGTCAGAGAACACAATTTTACAGGTTAATGTTTTTCCTTTTTCTGTCTTGCCTCTGTATTGTTCCTTGCTTTCCATGCTGATAATGATGAGAAATCAGTTGTGTTAAGAGAAATGCTAGCAAAATTGTGACTTCAGAGGGAGATTTTTGGTATTTCTCAGGCCACACATCATCTCAGCTGATGTGTGGGCAATATCAAGCCAGGAGCTGATAAACAAGATGGGCAAATAATTATTGCATCAAGTCTTATAGTTGTCTCCTTTTAAAAATGTATTTAGTAGTCTTTACCAAACAACAGGACCTAATAACTGTATGATCAATAAAAGAATACTTGTGACAATACAGTAGCTTTGCAAGAGCAGAGCCCTAATGGATATTGGTTTTGTTGAAACTGAGGAAAGACACAGTCTAACAACATCAGGGTGGAAAGGGCAGGTATGGTGGACATGAAGTTAAATGGGAAGCTACTTCAAAACAATCTTGCCATGGTAGTATGCATTTCTTATTGTTTTGATGCTACTCCTTTTTCATTGGAAAATATACATTGTTCCTATCACCTTAAGACCTCAGACAAGCCAGTGAGCTTGCCTTTAAAAGCAGCCACCTTACATCCCAGCAGTGACACTCATGGCACTGGCCAAAAGAAGCCATGGTGTCCCCTGGACAGCCCACCTCCTCTTTTTGCCCTTGCTCTGAGTCTCAGTCCTGCATTTCTTCCTGTAGGAATCTGCCAAATCACTGTGTTCACTGTGTTCCACTGCTCCCTCTCATGAGAGCAGCCACCTGGCAGAGAGGATGGATGGATGAATCAGCTGAGCTTAAAGATAGGAAGGTTCACCTGAAAATTCCCAGTGCATTAGCCTGGCTTCTTTGCCTGGGGCAGAGGGAAAGTAAACATCCATGACTGTCAATGTTTGTTGAAACTGAGCCCTCCTCGTCACGTCTTTACTCAAGCCTTTACTCAAGGTAGTCAAGGAAATAGTACCCCTCATCTTTACTCAAACAGGGAGCTCAGATCAGTCTCACTGGGACTGGCTGTGGCCCAGTGCTCTCTTTTGCTGTTGATTTTTGGGGTTTTTGTGTTACTTCCATGTGACCCAGAAGCCCAGAGCTTTATTTGGTCCAGAAAGTGGAATTTTACAAGTAATTATATGTATGTATGAATGTTAGTGTAGCTGTGCATCTGTGTGTGTGTGTGTGTGTATTGCTGTGGCTGAGCCAAAGCAGAGCAGTGCTGCAGGAAGCCTGCTCTGATCAGACTTAGTCTGAGATGTAAGAATGCCTCCAATTTTTAATCAGTAAAATTCTAGCCACCTTGTGCATGGAGGCAAACACTGGGGTGTACCAAAGCCTGTGCAGGAGGAACTTAGCTTCTTTTTGCCAAGGTAAATATAGAAGAACCCACTCTGCACAAGTCTAAGCACACATCTAAGCAGCTTTGCTAGCTGAATGCTGACAAGCAGACAGCTCTGTTGGGTTTTGGTTTTGCTTTTTTTGCTGTAGCCACTTAACCATTTCTTTTCTACTGTTTAGCAGACCCAGGTAACCTGGCTATCAAAGCTGAGTCAGTGTGCTGTTTCCTGCACTGTTAGGGTAGCCCAGGAGCAGGAAGTGTCAGTGATGCTGGCAGCACCAAGGTCCTGCAAGACTCAGACAAACAGATTTCCATGCGCTGCAACTGCTTCAGTGCCAATGAAGGTCCAAGTGCCAGTCTCTGGAGTGCTTCCTTCAGGGACTGGGTGCCTTAAGAACTGCTTCACAGCAGTCTGCTGAGAGCACAGTTCCCTGTTGACAGTCTTCCCTCCTTAGATCTGCAATTTCCAGACTGGCTCAGCCCATTTGTCTCTGCCCTGTTCCTGCCCTGCTGCCTGGAGTGAGACCAACATGGCTCCAACAAGCAGTTGAGCTTCCTCACTTTGTTTAATCAATTGTTGAAATGAGATTCAGTCTGTGTTTCAACATCAGTTATTTTGGGTATGGCAGATCGAGTTTCTCCATACAGAACGGATGTTGCTTCCCAAAACTGCTTCTCATCCTCTGTGTTCACATTTTCCGTGGGTGAGGAGAAGTCATTTGACTTCATTGTGATAAACAAGATTCAGTGAGCAAGAGAGCAGTTCTGGTTTGTTATTTATTGACTGGTAATGTTCTTCCTAATGCAAAGAGCCCTGACATGCTCCTGAAGAGTTAGTTGCCCTGACAGCTGCCCTTCCTTATTGTTTGCCTCAGAGACTGGTGAAAACATCAGTTTCTTAGGCTTTCCTTTCCCCTAGTTAATGTATAGCTGCAGTTTGCTTCTTGCTTTGCATCCCTCTGCCAACCACAGTTTGTCATTTATTCTGCCAAATTTATAGCTACATTCTCAACCAATAATCTTGTCTAGGTAGCCAGTATGATTTATGTGCAAAATTTCCTAAGTTTGGATTTGATTATCTCTCAGCTCTGTATTTCAAAGCACCTCCCTTCCAAAGAGAGCTGGTAAGCAAGGTCAAGGAGAGCAGGGGCTTGCCAAAAGTGTTTGTGGTGCTGTGCTCCTGTGCTTAGCAGGCTGGCTGTCCCCTGGCTAGGCAAGCTCAGGATGTCTCTGTGCAGTTCCTTCCTATTGTGGGGTTCTGGGCTCCTGGTCCTCAGTGCTGGGCAGGGTCAGGACTGGCTGGTTCAGGAGGTAACGAATCTGGGGATTAGGGGCACCTGCCAGTCAAGTGTGAGTTACTACTTCCTATTCCATGAAAAACACCCAATTTCAAAACTTGAAAGGACTGATACAATTTCAAAAACACAAGGAGAAATCACAGGGTCTGAGGGATGTTCTCTATTGGCACATTAACTGTTTACTATAAAAGAGGTGGCTACCCCAGTACTAATTAAGGAGAATTATCCTGGCATGCAGGAGATGTCCTGGCTTTCCAAGCCAGAAGCAAAGTGATGTATTGCTGCAGTGAAGCCTGGTTCCTGCAGAGCTCCTGCCTGGATGGGTTTCGAGGGAAAACAGCCTCATCACTTGCAAGACAGAGCAAGATGTTGGGAATCTCTCTATGACTCAGTTGAGACAGTAGAGGTCTTGACCCTGTCCTGCTGGTTTTTGGTCCCACCACAAAATCAAATCAGCTTCTCAGCCAAAAAAACTTCCTCCCCAAATCCAGTCCCAAACTCTTTAATTTCCCTTTATCAGGCCCACGGATAGGTTTTTCCTCCCACTCCACTGGCAGGGGCTCCACACACTGGTGCACAGTGCCTGGGAGATGTTTGTTTTCACACTGACTCATTTCTTCATCTGTCCCACCTCAGACCACAGCAGCCCTAGACTGAGAGTTTAGAAGCCACGTGAAATCAAAAAGGTTTCTGGTGTGTAGCCAAGCCTTGCTCTGGTTTACTGACAGGGTCACTACTCCTCCCAACAGTCCTGCACTGCTTCTTACAGCATATGCTTCACCTTTCCCAGACCTTCTGGAGACAGAAAAGTCAAAGCAGACTGCAGAATAGATGTCTTGTGTACAGATAACCACAGACCTGAAGGCTCCAGTCCTGTCTTGCACAATGCCTGACACTGCTCCAAATTATCTTGTTTTGCACTGTCCCCTTCAAGAGGAACTTAGAAAGTGTGCATTGGTTCAAGGTTTGTCTCTGTGATTGGCAGCAACCTTTTTATGGGCTCTGCTCCTCATGCTGTGAGCTTGGCATGATCATGCGTGGAAACAAGAAGTGAGCTCAATGTGATCCTTGTGGAATGCAAAATCAAGGCTGCTGTGTGATAAGGATTAGCAGGGCACAGTAAGGACTCTCTGTCATGCAATATAGGGATGCAGTGCTCATCTTAATTAACTCACAGAAGCAGTGTGGGGGTGACTGTGGAGGAGGACTTGGCCCATCATCTTCTCTGTCCGCCTCTTTTCTGTCGTGCTGTTCTGGCATCTGTTCTGTTTCTTGCAGTGAGGAGGTGGCTCTTCATGCTTTGCCAGTGGAGCTTAGTGACTTTGGAAGTGGAGGGGTGCTGAGTATCCAGAAGCATTCCTGTGGTGCCCTGCCAAAAGTCCCTGCATTGAGTGGAACAGACATCTTGTGACTTTCCAACAGTTTCACAATGCAGAGCAAGAAGCTGCTGTTCTTTCCATTTTCAGTCTGCATACTCAGATGTTTCCATTCATGTTATTTCTCACAAGGAGGAGAAAATTTTGCAGCAGGACAGGAATCCAAGAACTGAGATAGCAGGGGGGAGAGAGCGAGCGAGAGAAACAACTTGTCACAAAGTTTTTGCAGTGCTTGTCCAGGAAGCAATATTCTGAAGAGATTTCCTACCACCAAATTCCCCTCTCTACTCACACTGTGAGCCCTGAGCTGGCAAATCAATGGTTAGTTTCTTATGAGTATCTGGAGGATTTAAGCACATGCACCTTATGTGTTTTTCTTCATACTGTAGTGTTACTTCTGCAGCAGAGTTCAGGCTTTAGAGCCTTCATCTTGGGGCAGCTTGAGCTCAGTTCCCATGGGGATGCTGAAAGTCTCACCTTCCTCTTCTCAAGCAACTGCTTTTCGAGGGTTATATACATCACAAAATGGAACAGTCATGAAATACAGGGAACACCATATATACTTCCCCTGGGTGCTTTTTTTCCTAATTGTAGTTCAGACTGTTACAATGCTTATCAAATTTTCCAATCGAAATAAATGCAATTCTTTTTCTGTCAATTCAGAGCTGAAATACAGCCACAAAATCAGCACTGGAATATCTGGTGTGTGGCTCTTCACACTGGTAACTATGGTGACCTGAAACATAGGATTTTTGTGTTGATTTAATTCCTGCTTCTGCTGCTCCATGGACTTCTGTCTTAAACTACATGAATTTCAACAGGAAAAAAAAGATGTGGAAATTTTGTTTTTTTCTAGCTAGCTCTCAAATTCAAGGCAGGAAATGTCAGGAGTGCTCCATTTAAGGAAGCTACAGACAGCTGGACTGTACTTACTCAGTAGCAGGAGCAACCACTTGGCTCTGTGAAAGCTGGGATCTGACTGAGGCTTTTCAGCCTCTAGGATTTGTGGGCCACAGCTGCATGGAAGTTTCTCAAATATGTATTTTTTTTTCTTCAGTTTCCAAAGCTGTCCCTAAAAAGGCATTTTAAAACAAGAACAGGTAGCAACTAGTGTCAGAAGTCAGAGACAAGAAAATGAGCTCTTTTTCAAAGATGCTCTGAAATGAGAGCTCTTTCCAAGGACAGACCAAAGGACTGTGCTGTCAAGCTGCACTGACACTTGCTAATATGTTGGCCACTGACAGTGGGGCTGTTTCCCAGAAAGTCTCTGTTCTGTCTTAAGTCATCACCTACTGCAGCTCTAGGTTGGGGTTGTGCCTAGCTCTACAGCCCCTCAGGAATGGCTCTGGACAGCTCTGGGACAGTAAGATACAACAACCCCCTTTGCGGCCTGAATGAGGGTTACATAGAGCTCACCTTACCAGCAGCCATCTAGCTGCCTTGCAGAGCCCAAGTGGCAGGGAGGCTGAAAGGCTGTGGACCCCACATTGTTCTGAACTGCCCTGTCTCTCCACAAGATATTTTGCCCAGGGGCAGCTTGCTGCTGCTTGTTTGATTGCTGATGTGTTTTGTAAATGCTCTAAGTGGTGCAAAGCAAAAAAGACACCCAGTTGTGCTGCACAGCCTGCCTTGTCAGGGTACACTGTTCACACACATCAAGAAGTGTTTGGAGGATGCTCTCAGGCCCGTGGTATGATCCCTATATAGGGATGGGAGCTGGACTTGATGATCCTGATGGGTCTCTTCCAACTCAATGTATTCTATGATTCTATGATATAGGAGCAAATCTCTGTTATCACTTCTTTATTCAACAGATCTGATTCCCTTCTGCAGACCAAGTAATCCCCTAGGCCTAAACACAAGTGTTGTGATGGTCCATGTAATCTATTTAAAAGACAGAAGGTTTTTTTGAAGCCTACCAACCACTGAATGTAAGATTTTCTCCACTTTTGAAACTTTGATTGGGAAAATGTCCCTGCCCATGGCAGTGAGGTTGGACTAGATGACCCTTAAAAGTCCATTCCAATGTGAACCATTCTATGGACTTTAAGGGCTTTGGGAGATATAGTGTATCCATGCATATAGAGATATACAAGTATCCAAGGTAATTTTCAGGAGTATTTTGTGGTAGCAACACAAAGAAGTTTTGGATTTCATCTGTTTTTCACAGAAACCACTGTTTACTAAGTCTGCTTTTCTTTGGGACATTCTAGTTGTTAAAAAGATGTTTCTAAGAACATTGCCAAGCTGGTGTTCTTGGGGCTTTTACTTGATAGCATTCTTAATGGTGCTGAAGAAATTAATCTCTTCCCTCCCAGTCTTAGTTGTTGCCATGCAGAAATTGCTGCTCTGCTGACTTGTTTTTTAGTGAACAAATCTAACCAAGAACCATCTCTCCTGAAAGATTGTCACATCAGGCAGGCTAGGGTGTTGCATGCCATCCAAGGGTCACCGAGCATCAAGTTTATGTCTTAGCTCAGGGTCTTGGGTGCATGTCAGAGGCTGCACAGGGAGGCACTGATAGCACTTCTTGGTGACAGGGAATGGCAGACTAACCACATGTTCTGAGTGCAGCCCAAGGTGGAAGGAATTGTGGTCAAAAGCTTTGTTTGACTGGATAGACAAGTAGAAACTCTCACCTACATGCAACAAATTACAGCCTGTCACAGCTGTGCTCCACACAGACCCTGACAGCTCTTGAAAGCTGAAATCATGTAGCCTCCCGTCTGTACAAATTTGAACAACTTTCTTCTGCTGTGCCACTGCCAGCCAAGTGCTCTTCAGAATTAGGCATTTTAACATGGGAAGTGAAAATGGTGAAAGTTTCTCCCTTCCCCCCTTTCTTGTTCCTTATGTCAGAGAGAACAAGCACTACCTCAGATCCAAGGCAAAGAATTTCTCAGCTAGATGAAGAGATTTGCAGGATGACTACCCACATAATGAGGTACACAAGATAAATGCTAAATTTACTGCAGTTCTGTACTGGCTGATCTTGCATAAAATTAAGCCATTTACTGGTAACTGTCACTTCACATCCTGCTTCTGTGCTACTGCAAAACAGTGTCGTTGTTCCTTAGTTCTTACAAAATCAACCATAAAGCTTTGGCAGTGATACTCAGAAATGCTGCCATCTCCCAGCACCCTGAAAATATCAGTTGTTTGCCAGAAATAAATTCCTGGGGGTCACATAGTGTCTCTGCTGGGAGGCAAGTGTTCCAAGTACTCACAAAATGTTTGCCTTGTAAAATCACAGTGATAATTGACCTGTACAGAAAGGTCTTTACCAAACTGCAGGAAGACTGTGTTTCTAATGGTTTTAGGGTTCTTCATCAGCATTACTGATAACTGTTCCTGAAGTCGGTGAAACAGACTCTTTACCAGTCCTGCAGTAATATGTACTTCCCTGAAAGTCTGGTGGACACTAACAGGCCATTGTGTAGATTGCAGGCACAGGAGGCTCTTGTTTTGACCAGACAAAAGCTCTGGAGGATCTTGCATCTCTTAAGGAATGTTTGGAATACAAAGCAGATTTTTTCAGGCTTGAAATTGGATCCAGTGTGTGGGCAGGAGAGCAGGACCCAGTCCCACATTCAGTGGTATGAGCCACCCAGCCCCTCCCTGTTACAGATTCTCGCTCTATCAGATGGAAGTAGTTTGTTCCTAGGGGTCAGGAAGGCATTTGTATCAGTGTATCATTTGTATGACAAAAGTTACTTCCTGAGGGCCTGGTTTGGGGTTCCCTGTACCACAACAGTGGCCTTGGGGAGCAGTCCTAGTTACTAAGTGATAGTGATGTGTTGTAATCTGAGTGTATCAGCCACCACATAATGCTCAAGCAGAAACTTCTAAAGAGCATCCACTTACAGCTTAACTGTGTGAAAACTTCAACACCTATCTGAGGAATTTTATGTTCAAATCTCTTTCTTCCTCTACACATCACACATTCCTACCCTCAACAGAACAGGGCATTGAAGGTTTCTGTGACACTGGCCTCTGCAATTTCACAAAGGCAGGACAGACATACCCTGGAGTCCTCCTACACGATACCAACATCTGTGCATTCAACAGACTCACTGGTTAATGATCTTGCCCATAAGTAATGTTTTAACCATAGAGTAGCATTTGTTTACTTCAAGAGCCACAAAGCCGAGGAGGAAGTGTAGGAGAATGTGGGCAGGATGGTGGCCAGGAGACTCATGACCTCATCTTTTTCCGCCACACGGGGATTGGTGGCTGTGCTCTGGACAGGGTTTAAATTCCCTGAGGTTGGAGATGTTAGGCAGCCAGGGGACTAGGGGAGAAACCCATTGCTGCTGAGAGCCAACTGGCTGGAGCTTCTTCTGGGATCACTAAGAGTGCTTTTGTCTCAGCTGACTCCTACAGCACCAGAAAAGGTAATTTCTTTTTGCATTTTTTTTACCTGACAGGTGCCATTCTGCCTGCAGCTGTAGTTAGGGAAATATTCAGCAGGAGATCTTTGAAAGCTTCTTCACTGGACAGGGATGTTTGATGTTTCTCTGTGGGAAAAAATGTGCTTTTATAGGAATAAGGTTCATTTAGGGATGCAAGGTATTATACATCATCACAATTTTAAGCCTGTGTGCTGATCGGTGTTGGGAGGAGGTTAGTTGAAAACCCTGCCACTGGATCAAGTGCTGGAATCTCAAAGCTGGTACTTGAACACAGGAAGCCTCCTCCTTCACATAACCACTGCCTGGCAGCATCCCTGCTTCTCCTGGCAGGCTTGCAGTTTGTGCTGCATGCTGCTGAACAGATGGGACATACACCCTGCTCTGTGTAACTCTTGAAACTGCAACACCTCTGATAGAGTGTCCTGTGTCAGGGTCAGCCTTACTAATGTATTTTAAATGTGTCCTTGGTAGCCTTTCCTCCTGCTATGATTTACTGAAGTTTTAGATGCCTCTTGATAATCAGGAAATCAGTTTAGTTTTTCAGAGATCTTCCTTACCCTGGGTATTGTTCAGTCAGCACCAACATTTTCTGTAGCTCAGCAGTCTCCTAGATTCCTGTGAAACTGCAATATGAGCAGGTATTGCACTTCATCCCTTGCTTGGTAACACAGGAAATTCTGTTCA
The DNA here is from genome assembly GCA_038090715.1 of Florisuga fusca. Taxonomy (NCBI): domain Eukaryota; kingdom Metazoa; phylum Chordata; class Aves; order Apodiformes; family Trochilidae; genus Florisuga; species Florisuga fusca. Next base: position 1,062,057 of record JAAWXA010000013.1, read on the forward strand.
AGATTCTGGAGGGGGAAATAGAGGTCCATCAATAAGAGCAATTTATGTACTTCTCAGTACCTGATTTCAGAATTCCTGTAGCATTTGAGTTGCTCAGTCATTACAAAACCAGCTGGGTGTTGGGTAGTGATGGAGGACAGAGGAAAAAGATTGGCATGGGCAGGTTGAATCCTTATCAGAAAGATGGCTTTGGCACAGTGAAGTACATCAGGGAAAGAAAAAACCTATGGCATTTTTGTGGTATTTTACTTTGCTGACTCAGTGGCTGTTCCAAAATATTTTCTAGGTAACACATCACAATGAAGGTGGAAGTTCTCTATTTATGCCTTATCAGCATCGCTGCTGCAGGCCCGGTGAGTAAATCACAAATGCATATCAACCACCACTTGCATACTTTCTTTGCATATTACCAAGAAATCAATGCTGACAAATGTTTTTTCTCTTTTCTCATTTTAAGGTGAATAAATCCAAGCAACATGCTGTTTCTGCCAGCTCTGAAGAAAAATATGTAAGACTCTTGTCTTTCTATTAATTTTACTTAATAAAGTCTTTTTAATTTTTTTTTCCTCTACTACAAATTGTGTGATACTTGTTTTATGATTGTAGCTGCTTGCAGACCATCTCCTCACTTGGCTGCTGTGAGTGAGTTTCTTGGGTAGCCAAGGCAGAGGGCCACTGATGTCAGCATACTTTTGGGATGTGAGGCATCCTGGTTGTGGGCTTTCATCAGCTGTACCCCTGGCCCAGCACTGGAAGCCTTTTTTCTTAACAAAAAATGTGTAAGCTGTCAGTTAAATAGAGAAAAGCACTGTAGCATGGCACAACTACGATGACCCTCTCCCATTAGTGTGGATCAAGTGGCAATGTTTGGTGCTGGAAGAACAGTTTAACCTAGTTACTATGATTTTTTTTGGAGTCATGTAAGTGAATTGTATTAGTCTTGTATATATCTATTTGATTTATAACCCATCACCATGTAAAATCAATACACTGCTCTGACAATCAGCTACTGCATTTGGTTCAGAGTCCTCATGGTTTGGGATATAAATCATTCCTTGGCAAAGGACCTGAGAATTAGCAGAAACAATGGTCATGAGAAATAACTCCAAATTTTACTCAATAAAAATGAGCTGGAGAAACTGATCTGCAATTTCCCAGGTTCTGCCCGTGGAAGGAGCACATCTTCTATATTATATTGTTTGGGTTTAATGTTCAGCTGGGGCCATGGCTTGTTCTAACCTGTTCCTACTGCAATAAATTGCTGAGGATGAATCCTATAGGAAAAAAAAAAAAAAAAAAAAAAGTATTGTAGATGCCACATCTGCCTGAAAACAAAAGTTGTGATACAGGCAGCTTTGCCTACCCCTTTATGCTCCTTTGTGGATTAACACCTCCTTCCCCCTCCTTTTTTTTTTCTCTTTAAGGACCCCAGGGGCCATCACTCTCACAGATACCAGCACCACATGAATTCTCAGTCTTGGGAGACTCTGGAATCACCTCAGCAGGTACAGGCAGCTAACTGGCAGAGAAAGCATAGCCTCTTTCAATGCCAAGAGTTGGAAGTTCAGATTTAGTACTTAAAGAACAGTCACCGTGCTCATCAACTCTACAGTTTATGCCTTTGTGTGCTAACAGTGAGTTTTGTGTTGTTTGCAGACTCTTTACTCTTCAGAAGAAAGCGCAGACATCCCGGGACAGCCGGTAAGTGTCTTGACCAGCAAAATGTCAGCTGAGTACTTGGGGGCAGCCAGTGCATAGCAGCACTCATTTTCCTCAATCAAATATGGCTCTTGTGGTAACATCTCTTCCTAAATAAAACAAAGCTTCAAGCAGGGTGTGGTGAATTCAGAGCAATTTATGCATGTAGCTCCTCAACAGAGCCTAATCTCTGGGTGAGCAGGGCAGATACAAATCTGCACATCTCACGTGTACGCTCATTCAATGTTTTCCAGCAATTTCCTGATGTGTCAAGAAAGAGCAGTGAAGATGTGAAGGATGACGATGATGGCAATAATGATTCCAATGACACAGACGAGTCTGATGAGGTTGTCACAAGTCTTCCCACAGCCAGTGCAGTAACTGTGCCCTTCCCTCCTTTCCCTTTCACCCGAGGAGACAATGCCGGCAGAGGAGACAGCGTGGCCTACAGGCTGAGGGCAAAAGCCACAGCACTGCAGGCTAGCAAACTCCACAAAGCTGCAAAAAAGGTAAGTAGTGACGAGGAGTGGTAGCTAGGTTTTTGGAAAAGGGCACTGAACTTGAAAATGGCCATGTTGTTTCATTTTGAAAAGGGCTGGTAGAGACAGAGGTGGGCATAAGTGAAGGAATGTATTTCCTCTCTCTCCAAATTGGAGGGTAATGGTGGCTGTCAATGTGCTGAAGCAGGAATGTAACTTGCTGAGGCAAGCCATTCAGTACTGTAGTTTGCCCTGTCATGATGTACACGAACATAGGAAACCTGGGGCCAGGATCAAACTTGAGTTTCTCATAATGTGAAAGGTTCATGTAACTCCATAGAAGACCACAGTGTCTCCAGAAGAGATGGATCATGCAGGTTTAAGCATCCCTGTAGCCTTTGCAGCTTGGTTTGGTGCAGTATGGCAGCCCCTGTTGATAGGTCAGTTCCTCAGGAGTGACACTGGCTCTTTCTTGTGTTGTTCTCTAACAGCTCATTGTGTATGATGCTACTGAGGAGGACGAGAGCACCCTGAATGCAGTCAGCCACCAAGCAGAGTTCTCTCAGGAAGGTCCTTATGTCCTGGGGAAGCACACGGTCAGTGGGGAATGGGCTGGCAAGAGTCAGAGACAGGACAGCAGCCAGCAAGACAGCAAGCAGCATGACCAGAGCACGGAAAACAACAGTCTTCAGAAATCTGACAGCCATGAAACAAAAGGGGATGATAGCAAGGCTGATGTCAGAGGGGATAGCCACCAGAGCATGGAAAGCAGGGAGAGCCAGGTCGAGGTTCCAGCCGAGGTCCCTGACGATAACAGCAACCAAACACTGGAGAGTGCCGAGGATGCTCAAGACCACAGCATCGAAAATAACGAAGTCACCCCTTAAGGGGAGACATACGTAACGTTTCCCTTCTTTCTCAGTTCCGAAGGGAAACGGGAGTAGCTGCATTTCGGGTAACTTTGTAGAGTGTGCGTGGTGACTTTCCGGGTTTGGGGCAACTTCTTCACCTGGTGGCCTCCCCTAGGCCACCGGCGGTGCCACCGCTCTGGGGGCACAGTGCGTATTACCTCTCAGGCATGCTGCTCTCTATACTGCCAGCCTGTATTTTGGTGCAACTGGATTGAAATAAAAACACAAAACCCTCTACCTTCCGGGCTGAGTTATTAGTGGCTGGGCTGGGGGCAGGGGGTTGCTTTCTGCCCGCATGAGGATCTTTAATACCTCTCCTCCTTAAAATTACGGGAAATAGCCGATCCCCCGCAATTCATTCAGTGGGTAAAACCCCTCCGCGGGGCCTCCCTCGGCTTTCACCGAGGCTGAGCGGCGAGCTGGCCTGAAACACCCTTCTTTCCACCGCTACCACGGAGGCGGCCCCGGGGCTCCCGACCTCACGGATCGCCCCACGGCTCCGTGGCACCAAGCACTCCCCGCCGGCCGCTCCCGCTGACAGGCAGGGGAACTATAGCTCCCCTAGCACCTCCGGGCTTCCCGAGCCGGCGCCTAGAGGGCGGGAAAGGGGAGGAGGAAGGGGACGGCGGAAAGGAGGGGAAAGAGAGGGGGAAGAGGCGGCCGGCCCCGGGCGGCGGCGGCGGGGTGNCCAGGTACTGCCCGACGGCCCCGCTCCCCACCGGGCGGCCTGGGCCAAGCGCCTGGCGCGGCGACTGCGAGGTGAGAGCCTCGGCCCCTCCTCTCCTCAGCCCCTCCGCTCCTCAGCCCCGGCCTCCTCTGCCGGACCGGGCTCCGATTCCCTCGGCTGCCTTTTCCTGCAGCACGGAGTAATGATAGAGTTGTTTGCGTTCCCGTTTGCCTTGCCTTCCACCTATCCCTGTGCTACTCTTTTCTTCTCCCTGTGCTGTTTTTCCCATCTCCTGCCTGTCCATTTGTACTTGCCTTTGTCCGTGTCCCATCTCTTCACGTACATCCCTGGTCAGTTCCCTGTCCAGGTTATGCCCCTCAGCACACACAGATCCAGGAACACTCATTCCTTTCTTCCGGGGCATAGAGCTCTTTACCCCCCGGCTCTTAGTCCTGGCTGTTTTCAGTGTCAGAGACTCTCCTGAGCAGTTCGTGGGTGCATGTGGCTTCTCTGACCCAGCACCAGGTCTTTGGAGAGTTGGAGCGGAACACTTACCTTTCTTTTTCAGCATCCTCTGCCCTGTAATAGGGGAGCTTAGCGTAGAATTTGTGCTTTGAGTGAGGTTGATAGGGTGTTTTATTAATTTTTGCTTTTCTGCAGTGTTGTGCAGAGCCTTGGAGCGGCCGCCGGTTTTGAAGAGCTGCCTGTTGATGCATAGCTGTTGACCAGGGACATTGTTTGAAGCAGGAGCACATATAATGAGCATTTGGAGTGTCGTTCTAAGCTTACTGCATGATCTCTGTGCTGAGTTGCCCAGGGTTAATTTGGCACAGCAGAGGAAGTGATGGATGGGAAGTTTTTTGCATTGAAGGTTGCAGGAGCACTTGTGAGAAACTCCCCTTCCTTGCCAGAAAAGCTTAAAATGTCAGCATCAGATCATGAAGATTTTAAATGTGGGATTTAAGCATCTGGTAAAATCTTTGTAGTTACAAAGCTGTTGTATTTAGAAAGTAAGGTTGTTTCTTCTAAAATGTGCATTTCCTAAAGTAATAGATAGTAACAAGAGTTACCAGGGGAATAGAAAGTCAGCTGCCTCAGACTATCTATTTTAGGTTCTTCGTTTTGTGGATTCTTTTCAGGCTCTAATGTGAGTCTATGAACTAGCTTTAACCCCTCTAGTTTTGCAGATATCCTTAGCAAAAATCCCAGATACTGAAGGAGATGACTATTTAACTCTGTTAAGGGCAAAGTCATCAAAAATTTTGATGGGTTAAGAGCAATGTCCATTTCCAGAGCCAGGCTGGAAAGGTAATCTGCCCCTCAGAGCTGTATTCAGTCACCCAGTGGTGTGACCATCCTCAATACTAAGGAGTATATGTGGAACATTTCTTGAAAAATGTTCTTAGGTGTTGCTAAATGCAAGTGTCAAATATAATTTCCAGTCAATCAATAATTACTTTAACGAAATGCATTTAATTGTTTTGGGACAAAGCATCTTTGCCTGAGGGTCACTTTCCTCTCCTACTCCTAGCCCCATTCTTTCCCCAGCATCTGGTGTAGGCAGGTTAATGGTATGTAGCTTGTCTTGAGGACTTTGAGAACATATGCATAAATCTGAATTACATCATATGTATTCTGTACCTTATAAACTTGACTTTGTGATTAGGTAGGTATATGTGTATATGTAAGTACATGCATACTGTATATAAATAGATCATGTGTGTATATAAGTATATAGCATTTTAAAATCTTTTACGCATCTAATTTCCTTAATAAATTTTAATTTTCTTTAACTTCCTTCCTAACATGCTAGGTGTTTTATTGTAAGATGAAATTTCTTCTGTTTTTTTAATTTGCATTTGATAATGTTTTCTTTGACAAATCTTCTGAGTTCATGTACTCTTTGGGTAAGCCATTTGAACTGCAGAACAAGTATGAGAGGATTCTTGGTTGCAGATCTGGTTGATAAAAGTGTACATAGCTTCTGTCAAAAAATCAATGAATAGCAAATTTCTGTAATGCACTTACTGAAAATGATTAATTGAGCCTAGAAATGAAAAATTTCTGATGCTTGCAGTAGATGTCAGGTTAAATCCAGCACTGCCTGTGGTCACTATTCTTGATGCACGAGAACCAATATTCTAATAAGGCAAAATGAGCAATAACACAGAGATCTCCTAAAAATGAGGCAACTATTGAAAGCTTCAAGCTGGCTGATGGGCAAACCTGGAATTCATATGACACAAACATCGTGATCCTCTTGCTGGGGTTTTGTTTTGTTGTCTTCTTCACATCTTAACTTCTTGTCACTTGCTGACTGACTCTTAATGTTGTCCTGAAAATCGAGGTCTGTCACCTAGTATGCAGTGAGCTGATCCACAAACAGGGTCAAGATACTTGCTTTAATTTGCATTTGTGTGCAAAAGAAGGAGCTAGGTGGTATTCCACAAAGCTATCTCAGTTTCCCAAAATGTAAGGACTACATTTATACACAGAAACATGTAAAATTACTTTATCTGTAATTATGCTATCACTCAATACACCATGGCAAGTTAACTTCTTCCTTGTTAAAGATTTCACTGTGTGCTCAAAGAGGAGGGGACTTTTTGTTAGTAGAGGTCTCTCTAGGCTATGTGTGGGTATATTAGTATGCTAATAGATCATTAATATGCTAATGGTGTCTCCATGTGGTAAATCCACTTAAATGTTTTCTACCCAGTGCTCAAGGCTATAACTAAGAAAAGTTGTGGGGAGTGTTCCCTTTCATCCCCTTTCACCTGTCTTGCAGGCCTCTTTCTCCAGGACATGTTATTGACTACTGGAGATGTGTTTTCTCTAATTCTTGCTATTCCATTATTATGTAAACTCTGTTTTCATTCCATGTGTTTGTTCTCCTTTATGTGATATTCCCACCCCCAAAACCAAAATAAAACCCTTATTTCAGTTAATAGTGGACATAGCTAACAATATTCTGACAGAATTTGAGCTTTCTGCTTTCTGTTCTTCACATTTCTTATTGGTGAGTAATGAGCTGGGACTCTGCTCTCTTGCCAGCTTAGCTCACTGTCTGTTCCAGCCTTTTCTTCCTCTCTGTAATGTTTTCCTGCTGTTGCTATGAGGTTGCTAGTGCAGTGTACTGCTGTGTTAGAGGCTAAGCTTGTTGAGTTCTTTACTATGAGTGTAAATGTTCTTGGGTTGGGTTTTTTTTCAGACTTCAAAATGACCTAATGGTGAGGATCTGGCATCCTGGGAGTGAAGTTGAAGTCTTTATCTGTAAATTTTCAGGCTTAGCCTTAAAGAAGAGCGTGGAAAAACTTCTCTTGCTTTGGGGACCGATAGTAGTGAAAGTTTTAAGTTACTAATTATTAGTACTTGCTGTGCCTATGCAAGAGAAGTTTCCCAGCTGACTTTGTGCTTAGGTCACAACTTAAAAATGTGGTGGCTGAAAGGCTTATAAAAACATCTAACACTTTTTTTCTGAATACACCCCATATTTGCTGGCAAAGGGAAGAACTTTCTTATTCCCATCTCTTTGTTAGCAAATGAATTTCTGCAGCAGGCACATTAAGTGACACTGCTTCTGGCAAATCTTCAGCAGATTCTGTTGGAGTTCTGCTGAGCTGTTACTACATTGTTGTGCTATCTTGTGAACAGCTAATACCTCATCAGGCCCTGGTCAGCCTATGGAAGGAGTAGTTCTTCCTTCAACTTAGACGAATTTAAAATCCGTAGATGAACCACCAGCAGAGGTGACATAGGTTAAGCTTTCAACACCATTGAACTTTTTATGTCATTTGTGTATCTAGTATGCTACATCTGTGCATATCATTATAAATGCTTTCCTTTCAAGGTCTGTGGGGGACAAGACTCATGGAAGAAAACAACACCAGCAGAGAGCGGTATCTGAGAAGTGTTTTACGGGAGTTGATTACATACGTGATTTTCCTTGTGGTCTTGTGTGTCTGTAAGTACCATTCAGCATCAACTCACACAGTTCTGTACTTTGCTACCTGGGATTCCAGAATTCAAGTTGTTTCAGTGAAGGTTCTTTTTGCTGGGAGGAAAATTAATGGCCAGGTGCATAGGCAGATATTTGGAATTAAATCTTTCTCTTGTATCTGTATATGGATTGTTGCTTGAAATTGAAAATACTGCAGCTTTTTGTGCCTTAGCAAGTGGGGCCAGAGGACTGAGGGGGGTGATTCTGCCCCTCTGCTCCACTCTTTTGAGACCCCACCTAGTGTACTGTGTCCAGTTCTGGAGCTTCCAGCACAGGAAAGACATGGAGGTGGTGAAGTGAGTTCAGGGGGGGAGGGCCTTGAAGATGACCGGCGGGCTGGTGCACCTCTCCTATGAGGACAAGCTGAGAAAATAAGGGTGGTTCAGCCTAGAGAAGAGAAGGCTCCAAGGAGCAACCTTCCAGCTGGGGGCTTACAGGAAAGCTGGGGAGAACTTTTCACAAGAGCATGGGATAATGGTTTTAAACTGGAAGATGGGAGGTTTAGGTTAGACATTAGGACGAAATTTTTTCCTGTGAGGGTGGTGAGACACTGGCACAGGTTGCCCAAGGAAGTTGTGGCTGCCCCCTCCCTGGAGGGGAGTGTTGAGTGCCAGGTTGGATGGGGCTTGGAACAACCTGTTCCTGTGGGAACTGGATGATCTTTGCAGTCAGTCCCTTCCAACTGAAACCATTCAATGGTTCTGTGTGTTTTGAAATCACTGAACAGAACTGTTAAATGTGAAGAGTCATTTAGGACAAAGAATCAAGTTGCCAAATTTCAAAGTTATCACCATGCTTAGGTACTGACCATTCCAAGAATAAAAGTTCTTGATAGTATCTGGAAAGGCAGAGATAATGCTAACTACTCAGAAATACCTGATAATGTGTTTGCAGATGCTGGGTGTTTTAAACAAATCTGCAGCCTCCATATACTCAAGTGTACGAGCATCACAGCTGGAGGCTTACAGGACTTCAGTGTCTCTTTTGCTTTGTTGTCTATAATATATGAATTATAGTAACACTATAGGACACAGAACAGGGTGACCTCCAGCCTACTTTTTACATTTCTATTTATTTTTTATTTTATTTGGCTTTTGAGTAGGTGACTGGTTTGAGGTAGGTGCTCCAGCAATCAACACTGAGATAGTATTTGCAGATTCTACTAAATACAGACTTAGTACACAAGTGAGGAGTGTGATGGATCTCCAGTCTAATACACAGCAATATTCATTTACCCAAAATGACTTTTAGAAAGCAGCCTGAACTTAGTTTGCTCTTTTCTCAGGGTGAAGAACTTTTGGGGATGCTGGAGAACAGATAGTACAGGATATTTATCACAGGTGTAACACAGGACCATGAACAGTTATATCTAGTGTAGTACAACAGTTATGAGAGCAGTCTTCTTTTCTGGCCTTGGAAACTTGGAACCTTTATACAATTCTATTTCAGGATTTCCAATTTTTTTTAAGTTACTAGAACAGGATGTGTTCATATATTTGCATAAAAAATTAGCAAGAGACTGCAAAATAGAGCTTACTATGGAGTTATAAAATAACTGTGTTATTTAGTTCCTAGAGAGAATAACAACAAAACCTGTATGCATTGGGTTGCTATAGTTTTGGAAATCTGGTATGTTTCAAGCCTCAGATTTAGCATGGGCTTAAATGCCTGTTCAAAATGCCTGAAATGTCAGTGACAGTTCAATTACTGTTTATGAGCAGCATATTGGTCATGGTTTTTTTGTTAGTGAGAGAGAATCTTGAAGTTGAAAAGAAAATACAAAACTACATTGGTTGACCAGCTCTGAGAGCAAGTCTGCCTTGCTTGTCTGGAGTCATATGACCAAAAAAATCCCAAACCCCCAAACTTTATACAGTTGACAGAACTGTTTTGGTTTTGTACTGCAAACATGGTTATATACTAAATATCATGTTTTCTTCCTTCCAAAGTCCTTTAAGAATTATTTGGGTTATTATTAATGGACAAGGCAGTGTAAGACTGCTTGTGTCTGGGATGCTGTACCACCAGGTGGGGTGGAGTGGTCAGGGACCAAAAATAAATCAGTTTCAGCAGGAAATAGTTGACTCTATAGTCAAAGTATAGTGTGCTAAATATACACAGATACTGCTATCTCATTAGTAATTTATAAAGTACTGTCCTTTTTAATTTTGCATGTAAGCAATAACTGTGGGACAGACTGTTCTGTGGCATGCCCTAGGAGACAGCTTTCCAGGGCAGGCTAAATGCTATGGACATTTTGTCTACTTTTGTACTTTTGAGAGCAGTATTTAGAGAGAATCCAGGTATTGAACAGTCATGTGATACATTCCATGTGCCACAGCAGAAGTCTATTGAAAATAGTTCTTCTCCAGTTGCTAAAGAGAACACATTTTATTCCCTCTGATAAAATAGTTCTATGAAAGAATCAAAACGGATGGCGATTATTCAGCAGATACATAATATTTCAGGCTTTTCCATATTTTAGCTACAAAACGGTTTTAAGTACTTGTAGACAGTAATATTTGCAGTGCCAGAGGCTGTTCTCTCAAGCCATCTTGGCTTTCTATGCCATTTTATGACTTAAGTTCTGTGAACCTCAGCCAAATGCTTGGCCCAGTCTGAGGAGAAGAATCGTGGAATCATAGAATGGTTTGGGTTGGAAGGGGCTTTAGAGCTCATCCAGTTCCAAACCCCTGCATGGGCAGGGACACCTCCCACCAGCCCAGCTTGCTCAAGGCCCCACGGCCTGAGACACTGCCAGGGATGGGGCAGCCACAGCTTCTCTGGTCAGCCTGGGCCAGGCTCTCACCATCCTCACAGGAAAGAATTTCTTCCTAATGTCCAACCTAAATCTCCCCTCCTCAAGTTTGAAACCATTTCCCTTTGTCCTCTCACTACACACCTGTGTCAAAAGCCCTACCCCAGCTTTCTTGTAGCCCCTTCAGATACTGGAAGGTTTCTCTGTGGTCACCTGGGAGCCTCCTCTTCTCCAGGCTGAACAACCCCAACTCCCTCAGCCTGGCTTCACAGGGGAGGTGCTCCAGCCCTCTGAGCATTTTAGTGGCTCTCCTCTGGACATGTTCCAGGAGCTCCATGGCCTTCCTGTGCTGGGGACTCCAGAACTGGACACAGACTCCAGGTGGGGTCTCACCAGAGCAGAGCAGAGGAGGAGAATCCCCTCCCTCGACCGCTGTCTGTGCTTCTTTTGATGCAGCCCAGGACCCCGTTGGCTTTCTGGGCTGCAGGTGCACATTGATGGCTCCTGTTGAGCTTCTGCTCCACCACCACCCCCAAGTCCTTCTCCTCAGGGCTGTCCTCAATCCTTTCTCCTCCCAACCTGTATTGATGCCTGGGATTGTCCTGACCCAGGTGCAGAACCTTGCCCTTGGCCTTGTTGATCTTCATGCAGTTTGCACAAGCCCACCTCTCCAGCCTGTCCAGGTCCCTCGGGATGGCATCCCTTCCCTCCAGCCTGGGGACTTCACCACACACTTTGGTGTCATCAGCAACTTGCTGAGGGTGCACTCAATTCCACTGTCCATGTCACTGACAAAGATGTCAAACAGCACTGGTCCCAGTACTGACCCTTGAGGAGCACCACCCGTCACACACCTCCATTTGGACACTGAGCCACTGATCACAACTCTTTGGGTGCCACCATCCAGCCAGTTCCTTATCCAATGAGTGGTCCATCCATCAAATCCATATCATTCCAGTTTAGAGACCAGAATGTCATGTGGGACAGTGTCAAATGCTTTGCACAGGGCCAGGTAGATGATGTCTGTTTCTCTGCCTTTGTCCATCGAGGCTGTGACCCCACTGTAAAAGGCCACCAAATCAGTCATGCAGGACTTGCCCTCAGTGAAGCCGTGTTGGCTGTGACCAATAACCCCCATGTTATCTGCTTGCCTTAGCAGAGCCTTCAGGAGTTTCTGCTCCATGATTTTGCCAGGCACAGAGATGAGACTGACGGGCCTGGAGTTCCCTGAGTCTTTTTTTTTCCATTTTTTAAAATAACGTTATGTTTCCCCTTTTCCAGTCAGCAGGAACTTCTCCAGATGGCCATGACTTTTCAAATATGATGGACACTGGCTTTTCAACTTCATCTGCCAAGAAGTAACAGTTTTTTCATTGGGGAGATTCTTTTAGAAGTACTGCATGTCTCGGGTAGAGTTTTGTTGCCTACCCATAAACAGCTGATGACATTCACAGTGTCCTATAGTGTCCTGACTGACAGTCACTATCTGCTTAAGCAGGGCATAGTTCTCCCAAGGTCTTGTGCCAAAGGTGCCAGATCCCTGTGGATGCCCTGGGTACTACACGTCTGCTACAACTCAGTCTGTTCTTCACTGCTTTTTGTATTTTAATAACAATTGACAGACAAATGCTGCGTGGTGGTAGTTTGGTTTTTGTTTTGTTTTTTTTTGGTGTGAATCTTCAACTTTTCACTGCAAAGTCTATGCAAACACAACCTGATATATTTAAAAGAAGCAAAGTATTCTTTATTTATCTTCTTTTTTTTTTCTCTTCCTCTCACTCCTCCTCTCTCTTTCCCCCCTCTCCTTTTCCTCTCACTCCTTACCAAATCCTTTGCAGTGACTTATGGAACAGTGAGTTCCAGTATGTACTATTACACAAGAGTTATGTCGCAGCTCTTCCTGGAGACACCTCTATCAAAAATGGGGAAAACTGACTTCAAAACTTTGTCCACGATGGATGACTTCTGGAAGGTAATCTAATAGCCTCTGTTGCTGTGATTTTCTTTTCCTGTCATGGCCTGTAAATTTAACTTGCAGGATCTTTTTTCTAATGTGAGAGAGGTTATGCATGAAGATGTGTCCATGATGTCAAAGCTATGATACAAACTAGGCAATTAATATGTGAAAGTTTAGGACCCAGGTGATGCTAGTGGGGCAGGGCAGGGGAAAGACTGTGGAATGTCTTTGGGAGACAGGTAACAGTAAGGGCCTATGTCAGAAAAAGTGTCAACTGCAATTCTAAGACATCTGTGGAATGAAGATCTATAAAAAAGGTGATTCTTCCCCTCTGCTCTGGTGAGACCCCACCTGGAGTACTGTGTCCAGTTCTGGAGTCCCCAGCACAGGAAGGCCATGGAGCTCCTGGAACATGTCCAGAGGAGAGCCACTAAAATGCTCAGAGGGCTGGAGCACCTCCCCTGTGAAGCCAGGCTGAGGGAGTTGGGGTTGTTCAGCCTGGAGAAGAGGAGGCTCCCAGGTGACCACAGAGAAACCTGCCAATATCTGAAGGGGCTACAAGAAAGCTGGGGTAGGGCTTTTGACACGGGTGTGTAGTGAGAGGACAAAGGGAAATGGTTTAAAACATGAGGAGGGGAGATTTAGGTTGGACATGAGGAAGAAATTCTTTCCTGTGAGGGTGGTGAGAGCCTGGCCCAGGTTGCCCAGAGAAGCTGTGGCTGCCCCCTCCCTGGCAGTGTCTCAGGCCGTGGGGCCTTAAGCAAGCTGGGCTGGTGGGAGGTGTCCCTGCCCATGCAGGGGGTTGGAACTGGATGAGCTTTAAGGTCCCTTCCAACCCAAACCATTCTATGATTCTATGAAACACAGTGCTGGCAACATGCAAACTCAAATTCTGTCTTCCTCCCCAGTTCACAGAAGGCCCGTTGCTGGATGGTCTTTACTGGGAGATGTGGTATAACAACAAAACCGTGGCAGAAAACAAAAGCTTCATTTATTATGAGAACCTGCTTTTAGGGGTGCCTCGCATTCGGCAGCTGAAAGTGAGGAATGGTTCGTGCTCAATACCTGAGGATTTAAAGGATGAAATCAAAGATTGCTATGATGTCTATTCTGTAGCTAATGAAGATACTGCTCCTTTTGGCCTTCGAAATGGAACAGCGTACGTAGTGTTCCTGTACACTTTTTATCTCACCTAGGCTATTCTGAATTACAAAATGTCACTTGACTGATGCAACTTGGTGTCTGCTGTATGTTCTGTCTGTAAAGCCAGGTAAACCCAGAGCAGCTGCCAGGTCTGCTTATGGAGGAGCCTTACTGAACTTGGAGAGCACTGTGCTCTTGATCCACTTGAGTGGAGGTGCTGTCATTGTGCCATTGGTAGCTGTCCATGCTTTGAGTGCAGCACTGCAACTCATCAGCTCCTGTTCTGTAATTCCAGCTTGTATTACTGCTGGGTGGGCTCACTGGGTTGTCTTCTCTGTCTGAAAGTGGGAATAGCACTGCTTCCCTTGGAGCACAATGTGCAAGATGAACCACAAAATGTTTGGAGGTGGAATGTAACTATAAATGCAAAGTTTCTCTTTCCTTAAGGATGGAAATTCTGTCTGAGTGGTTTAGGGATGGAAGTTCTGTCTGAATGGTTTGATGTGTTCTCTTTTCATAGTTAATGCCCTTGTGACCCATCTTTCCATCTTAATGTTGTTTTGACAATTAAAGGAACTTTGCAAGCTCTTTCTCCATAGAACATCAAAACTTTCTGCAAGTACCTCTTAAATGAAGGCAGCTTTAAGTAACTAATTTTTATTTTATTGTTTTTGTTTGGGTTTTGCTGTTGCCTGTTTTGTTAATCATAAGTTGAAAGTGGAAAGGCTAATGTGCTCTGTTTCACTTACTCCTGAGCTAGCTGGACGTACACTAATGAGAAGGATTTGAATGGGAGCAGCCACTGGGGCATGATTGCCACTTACAGTGGGGCTGGTTATTATCAAGACCTCTCAAGGACCAGAGAAGTGACAGCTGTGCAGATTGCTACCCTTAAGAAGAACTTGTGGCTGGACAGAGGGACCAGAGCAGCTTTCATTGATTTCTCTGTATACAATGCAAATATCAACCTATTCTGCATTGTCAGGTATGAACAGAACCATGACAGTCTTCAGATTGCATAGTGTAGGTTGTAGACTTGAGGTTTTCTTGGGATTGCTTTGTTTTGAGGACGTAGGTAAGATGTTTTGCATAAAGGAGACAGACATCTGGGGTGGCATGCCTCCCTGTCAAAGAAGTGGGGCTCCACATTGCAGGTGCATGGAGTGTCTGGAGGCAGATCTGACTTTCCTGATGCCACAATGGCTTGGGTGCAGTTTGCAGGTGGTTTCAGTAGTGTGTTGGCTTTTCAGAGTAACTATATGGCTATGCTACATCAACCTATTTTCTCATGATTCCTGAAATGCTTTGGGGTTAAGTCAAAACTGAGTGCATTCAAATTTACACCCTTTGTTCTGTGTAGTGTCTTCTCCAATTTGTATGTGGGCTTTTGCCTGTTTCCATTTTTTAGGTAGTCGTGTAAATAAAACTGTGTAACTTTAATAGTGCATGTCATAATGCTGTTTAAATGACTTTTTGCCTTTGCCTTTTTTTGTGTGTGTGTGAATGTAGGTTGTTAGTGGAGTTTCCAGCAACTGGAGGCCTTGTTACATCTTGGCAGTTTCAGCCAGTGAGACTGATTCATTACATCTCCACTTTTGATTTTTTCCTGGCAGCCTGTGAGATGGCATATTGTCTTTTTGTTCTTTATTACATGGTAGAAGAGATCTTAGAAATTCACATCCATAGACTGCACTACTTCAAAAGTCTCTGGAACTGCCTTGATATCCTTATTGTTGTGGTAAGTTATCTTTTAATAAAGCTTTAACTGCTTTCTGAATGCACTGTGTGGGAGGTGTTAACAACTCAGTATTCCTATTACGGGTTTAAAGGATAAGGCTTTTGTCAGGATGGATGCTATTCAGTCTGAATTAGACAATTTTAGTTTGTGTTATAATGTTGATTTGCTTTGCCAACTGGTTCTGTCTTCTGTGGTTTCAACCTTTGCATCCTGGTGAAAAGCTTATGCCCAGTATATGCCCAGTATGCTTTTCCATAGTTTTTTTTCTTTAAAGGCCCAGCTGCTGTCACAGCTAACAAACTTCCCTTCATTTTTCATCTACATATCTTGAACAGATTTTTGCAGTGGCTTTGAAGTAAGAAAATCATCTGCTTTAAAGTAGTGATTTGCATTTGGAGAAAAGGGACTGGGATTTGACTGTTTGCAAAGAATCACAAAGAGATTTAATGTGGTATTAAAATACCAGCTAATACCAGATTTGAAGAAGTGTCTCAGTGCTGCAGAGTGCTGTCAGCTCTAAGGGATGCTTTCCTGGTAAAGGGGGCAGTGCCCATCAGTAATCTTGGTGTAGCAGAAAATCTGAACTTTGAATTTAAAGCCATATAGCATAATTGTCTCTGGATTTTTAGTAAGCACAGTTTGATGCATGTGTGCAAAGAGTAGTGCTGAAACACAGTTGCAGTCCCATGCTAATGTTATGTATTCAGCGTTAGAGAAATCCAGGGTTTAAGTCAGTATCTTTAATCTAGAGAAATCACACTTGCATCACAGTGTTTTGTAAAAGAAGGACCATTTAGGAGGATGTCTAAGTGAACTGTGCTGTTAGATTCAAACGGCAGGGACAGGGATAAAATTCTTTACTGCTACAGTCAGTGAGTTGTATTCAAGTGTGAGTGTAAAGTTCAGTTCACACTTCAAAATTCTATGTTTGTACCTTGTCTGAGGGACACTGCTTACATTTAGGACTATGTATTTTATCATTCTGTATACTTTTCAATATCCTTAGAAAAAGAACATTTGCAGAGGTCAAAGCAAGAACCTTACCTGTATGGTACAATTACAGCTTCTCTGCTGTTGCTTGTTCTGGGCAGTCTGTACTCTGGAGAAACTCCATTACCTTTCTGACTACTGCTGTCTTTCTGCTGTTTCCTCTCTTTCACCATTCTGTTTTTGAGTTGTCATGTTTTTTCCTTCCTTCTCTGTGACAGCTTCATTTTTCTGAGCTCACTAGGCTTCACCATCTTGTTCTTCAATTGTGGTAAGGCAAAGATTTCTAAATCTTCTTACTCCCAGCCTATTGTTCTTTAGTCTCGGACTGTAGTGGGTTTGTTAAAAAATGCATTTCCTGATATGCCCAGAAATTCTAGCTTGGATCCTATCTCAAACAGCAGCCACTGGGTTTTTTATTAACCCCTGAGTGAGAGGTGGTGAAACCTGTCCTTCTCCAGCCCTGCAGCTGCCTGCCCCCTAAGCACTAATGTGACAAGTGATGAGTGGGGCTGACACTGAAGCACTTAGAGAAGTTTTCATCAGTGATTCTTTTTCTAGGCTCTGTGAAATCCCTAGCTGTTACTTTCCTATTTTAAACCTTAGCTTTGTAGGCAGGACACCTTGAAAAACAATATATCTGCTTTTACCTAAAGTTCAAATAATGGTAATGCAATAAATATTAAGTTCCTTGTATCTTAACTTTATCTGACTGATGTGGCTAGAACAAGTTATTTTAGAATCCTAATTACCTGTCATAAATTTGTATGTTTGTTTTGTACTCAGCTTTCTGTGGTAGCTATAGGAATCAGCATCTATAGGACATCAACTGTTGACATGCTCCTGAAGAAGCTGCTGGAAGATCAGAACTCGTTCCCCAATTTTGAACCTTTGGCATATTGGCAAATGCAGTTCAACAACATTGCTGCAGTCACTGTGTTTTTTGTCTGGATTAAGGTAACTCCAAGGCACACATCCTTATTCTAACATTAGAATGTGTAAGCAGTGTTCTGAGTTTTGTGTGATACATTATTTGAGGTTTAGTTGTGTTTCTCCTAAAACTGGTCAGTCAAGAAGTTTGGGGCATAGGGGTAACTTCTTGCAGGTTAAAAGCAAGGTTGTCATTTGTCACAAGTTTAGTCAGCCCTTGTTTAAATCTAGAAGGTGTAGACAGTGCTAGTGCTTTGTCACAGAAGACACCTCAAGGAATGTTTTTATTACTCCTGAATTGATAAGTCAGTAGTTCTTACTGGTATTCCGTTTTCCTAGCCTGGCTTAACTATTCCCATTTTATCTGTTCAAAACTTCTGGATCGTTAGGAGGGTTGGTAAAGCTAGTCCAATTAATTTGAAAACTAGATACATTACTTCAATTAAACTTAATTTATCTCTTTTATTCCCTTCCTTCTAAGGAAGTTTTTTTCTTTGTCCATACTCATTTTCCTGTCCTCTGTATGTGTAGAGTTACAGAGTAACACTTGGTTAATAAACTGTTTAGTGAGGGCAAATGTAAGACTGATGATAAGTGAATTTCTACTCTAATACTCCAAACTGATACTTAGGCTCTCCAAGCAAGTTAGCTAATCTCCTACTATTTTGCAAGACAAAGTTGCATCTAATTTTTGCAGCATGGTTTAAGAAATGAAGTGGTTAATTTTAAAAGATAATGGTAAACTGCAGAGTAAAAGAGTAATGTAGGTTGGAGGGGACCAAAAAGTCTCTAGTTAACCACCTGCTCAAAGCAGTTAGCTGTGAGATCCTCTGTTCTCAAATTTTTCCACTCATCTTCGTTGAAGGTAAAGATCAATAGGTTTTTGGAGGCATTTTGGTAACAGTACTTTGAAGCCAGGGTGTCAAACAGGGGGGTGAAAGAATGAGCAGGCAAAACCCCACTCCAAGGAAGTAGCTGGCATTCGCACAGAATTTTCTTCACATTTCAAGCACGTGCTTTTAGGAAGTGAGGTATTTCGAAATGTAAATTAATTTACCATCTCCAGTCAAATTCAGTAAGAAATCTCATCTATAAAAGGCTGGAGAGTGATTTGTGTTAAGAAATTATTGTTTTCTTTACCTTTACAGTTGTTGTATTTGTTGTTTTGTTTTCTTTTTAACAGCTTTTCAAATTTGTTAACTTCAACAGAACAATGAGTCAGTTATCCACTACCATGTCTCGCTGCGTCAAAGATGTCATTGGCTTTGCTATTATGTTTTTCATTATTTTCTTAGCATATGCTCAGTTGGCCTATCTTGTCTTTGGCACTCAAGTCGATGACTTCAGCACTTTCCAGGACTGCATGTGAGTATAAAAATTAAAAAATGCAAAGAATTTCTCAGTACATTGCTAAATGAATTTGTTTGCCTCAGAGAGACCAAACAAATCCTGTCACATTCATCTAAAGAGATAAGCTGTGGACATATCACTGTTGATGCAGTTCCATAGCAAATGCATTTTTTAGAAAATTTTTAGTTCTTGCTATGAGATTAAAAATATTCTATGGTTAGGTTAGTGGCCTAAAAATGGCATTTTTTGTTTGGTGGAAGTGACATGATTATCATAGCAGTGGGTCACATTCCTAGACAAAGCAATAACTGTCTACAGCAGTTGAATGATTATATGCTTGCTTAGGTTTACTTATTACTTATTGAAATGTTGTATGCATAATAATGCTGTGTTCCTGATAGTGAGTGTAGCTGGTTGACTCACAGAGTTCATCCTAGACATCTAACTGGTAAATTTGTAAGTAACTACTGTAATTCAGGAGAGAGAGAGTGGACTTTAATATACATGGTTCTTAATCAGTTTTTCCTTTTCCAGGAACCAGTTACCAGTTGTCCCCTGCCTCCTTATATTGGGTCTTGCAAAAAATTGACCTCTTTCAGCCTTGGCACTTGTGCAGGCAACTTGAGAGAGAGGCTTGGGATTGTGTGTATGTGAGAGGGCAGAAGAGGGGTAGCAGAGGGACAGGAGTGGGTCTGAAATCTTCACAATGGGAACCATTGGTTTGCTCTGTACCCTGATGCCCCCTTTATCAGCTCTGACCCAAAGCTGGTTCTGTGTGTGTGGCATGTGGCTGGGGATTTGGTTATGTGTGCTTAGAGATGGGCTTGAGGAACTGACTATTGCAGTGCTTGATCAAGTGTTGGAGTAATGCAAAGGTCTCTGCTGCCCATCAGTCAGACTGTTAGGGTAAAAATAGACTGACAATTCTTGCCCAGCTCCAAAAGTGTTTTGTTTTTTTCAACTCCTGGGTGTGTTTTGTTTTTGCAACTCCTGGATGTGTTTTGTTTTTAAAGATTTACTCAGTTCCGCATCATTTTGGGAGACTTCAACTTCACAGAGGTTGAAGAAGCAAATCGAATTTTGGGACCAATTTATTTCACTACATTTGTTTTCTTTATGTTCTTCATTCTTTTGGTACGTACACATTTGTCTGTATGGGGTGGGTTGGTGCCCTTTTTCACATCTCTTGTTCTATGATTCCTACTACAGACCATTAGGGACCTAACTGTTACATGGGCAATCACTACACTCTTTCATTTTTCTTCATTTAAAATAGATTTGCATTGTATGTTTGTTGTCATTCTTGTGTAGTTTTCCACGTTGTGAGGTTTTTTTATTATTATAAAGAATTTTTTATTTCTTAAGTCTGAGTAGTGTCTGGTTGGCATACACAGCAAGTCTGTATCTTAGAGTAAAAAGTAGCTGTAATGTTTCATACAGGCTCTTAGTTTACAAACAACTCTAATGTGTGGCAGGCTGTGTTTACAACAGCCTAGTTCATGCATGCAGCACACAGCTTGTCTGCTAGAAGAGCCTTAATCATGATTGTCTGACAAATAAATTCAGTGAGTATATTGTGAGTGAGTACTCATCTTTTGCATACTCTATCAATAGACTCATAGAATGTTATACTACTGTTGTATCCAAATTACAGCCTTACTAATGATTTATATAACAAAGTGGAGGGAGACATCTCTCTCAGAAACCTATGAGACCAACAAAATTATATTTTTTTTATGTCAGTGTAAGTGAAGAGCCCCAGTAACTTGTACCTGGATGCAGTTTTCAGTCAGTTTGGTACTAACACTAATATACAGTAATTTTGGTTTTGATGATCACCAGGTGGAAGCTGTTAGGTGAGCAAGCAATCCTCAGATTGTTCCCTGAACTCTGTGTGTCTTTTGATGATTTGATAAGATGACAAGCATTAAAGCAGGATTTTACTAAACTTAATACAGCAGTCCCATATCATCATGACTTTTAGAGTTATTTAATGAGCCTTGTACTTAATAAGGCTTTTTATTATTCTTTGAGAGGAGAAGAGATATTGTTCAGATAATATCTGTGAGAGAAGACTTCATGTTGGCTATTCACTAGTAGGGAAGCAGAGCATCTCAGTGAGATGGACCAGTCAATTGGAAGATAACATCTAGGTCACTGGCTGAGGAAGCATATGAAGCAGGTTTCATATTTGTTTTGAAGCAACTCACAGAATCCAGAGGAGGAGGGGCTGGTGTCCAGCAAGGGAAAGAAATACTTCTTTCTAAAGGGTAGCAGAAAAGCAGAGGAGTGTGAAGGCACAGCGTGTAATTTGTGTTCTTAATTAAAATCATAAAATGATTTGGGTTGGAAGGGACCTGTAAAGCTCATCCAGTCCAACCCCCTGCAGTGAGCAGGGACACCCTCAACTAGATCAGGTTGCTCAGAGCCTCCTCAAGCCTCACCTTGAATATCTCCAGGGATGAGGCCTCAGCTACCTCCCTGGGCAACCTCTGCCATTTTCCCATGGTAAAGATCTTTTCCTGTGCATCCTGCCATTTGGCTGAGGTGAAGTGTTGCTGTAAGCTCCTTGAGACCTGGAAACTAAGTTAGGGAAGGCAGGCAGAAAGGACCAACTCTTAATGTTGGGCAGCTGGAAGCAAAATAGACTGTAGTCAAGTTACCTCTTGCATCTCTGGTGTTGGGCAAGAATGTGTAATTATACAACATTGGAAGAGTTCTTTTAAAGCATTTTTTAAGCCCATGAGGAAATAAATCATTGGCACAGTTAAGGAGACCAATTTTGTCTCTTTTGTCTGAACAAGTGACAAAACTTTGCAAATCATGAGCATACATGCAAAGTAAGCTTCTTTTCTCTTTAGTCTGAAATGCAGGCAGAGCTGTATCTAGATAAGAATCTTGTGCTTGTTGTTATGGGATGAACAAATAACTTGAGTCCTCAAGCATTTTTGTAGCTGTCTTTGATGTCTGGATCAGTTCACAGCTGTTACCTGTGTAAATTTGGCCTTGGAGGCAGAAGGCCAAACTAATAAGGCTAAACGGGCATGGTTTATTGCTGCTTTGTGTGGGCATGAACCCTCTCTGGAAGGTAATTCTCCAGTAGTCTTAATTAAACAACCAGTAGTCTTTATTAATAAAGCTGCTGTACTGCAGTGCACCGTATTACAATATCTCAAGCTCTTGATGTTAGTGCTTTTTAAACTGCCCACCATTTTCACCTGGCCCTTTTTAAAACAAAAAATACATGTATAGGTCTACACATGAAGGTCATAGGAGTAGTAGGCCTCAGACTTGTTGAGACTTGTAAGTGGGCTTTTTCAATTCTCTCATGAACAGAACATGTTTTTGGCTGTTATCAATGATACCTACTCTGAAGTCAAATCTGATATGGCACAACAGAAGTCAGAAATGGAACTGTCTGACCTTATCAGAAAGGTAAGGTTAACATTTTGTTTGTTTGACATCTTCCTTGCATCTGAATTTATTCCATAAAATCTTACATAAACCCTAAGGCTGGCACCAGTTGATGAAAGTACACATATGCTGGGCGAAATAAATGAATCTGAGCTGAGTGTAAATTAATTAATGGAAACTTTCCATCACAATATAGGTCACAATTCATAGTTGGCTCACTTCAGGCAATAAGATGAGGCAAGTCTTGGACATGTTGTGAGCTCGCAGGGGCAGCTGCCAGTAGGGTTGTTGAATACAAAGTGAAAACCTTGACCTGAATCCCAGTTTAGGGAAAATCTGTGCCCATTCATGTGCACTGGCATGGATTTTGGGCTATAGTATAATCAGAAATGTCTAAATGAATACTCAGCATGACCAGTAACTCAGACCTTAAAACTTGAACTGGTTATTAAAACAGAGCATAGAAAAATTAAAAAGTGCTACTATCTTGAAATAAGGACAATATTTAGACATTATTCTATATTTTATACACTTATTAACATTATTTAAAACTGTCACTTAACTGTTCAGTGACTGTCAAAGGTGTCTTACTGGGACAAAATACTTCATTCCTTCTGACCTGCAGTGCAAAAAAGCCTTACCTGATACCACAGAGGTATTTGATTGTTACCCATTTAAACACTGAAACAGAACATGGATAAATTAGAGGAAAAGACAGATTCTTGTAGAGGTTTTGGAACACACTGAATGACAATATACACTAGATGATTTTGGTAATCAAAAGCAGTATTGGAAATAAAATGTTAACAACTTAGGACAAATAAACCATGAAATTTCACTTTTTCTTTTAGGGCTACAATAAAGCCATGATCAAACTTAAATTGAAGAAAACTGCTGTTGATGACATTTCAGAAAGTCTGAGACAAGGGGGGGGAAAACTAAATTTTGATGAACTCCGGCAAGATCTGAAAGGGTAAGGAGGCTGTTGCTTCTTCAATAGTAACCCCAGAGACATTGATGCTTGAAGTCTTTGATGGGCCTTTCTCTTGCTTCTGTGATGTGGCAGGAGTGTGCCAATGTCAATAAAGACAACACAACACTTTTCTTTTGGTAAGTGCCTAAAAAGTATGTGCTTCTTCATCTGGTAGGAGGGTCATGTCAACAGATGTGTGCAGATAAACAGTGTTGGAACATGGGCCTGCAGGCATTGCACAAAAGAAAAACTGTGAGGCAGAAGAACAGAGAAGAGATGGAAGAGAAGTCTTTAGTTAGGGAGGTCTGCTGAGCTCATATTAACTAATGAAAATTGTGGGCTGAGCTTATTATCATCAGTGTTGTGAATGTATAGGCTGGGATCAGTTGTGTCTGTGGCTTGGGGATGGAAGTCTGTTCAGAGTGAAGTGCTCGATCAGCATCTGAAAAATGGAAAGGGAACTCTTTACTGCCTTTTCAGGAAGGGGCACACAGATGCAGAGATTGAAGCAATATTTACCAAATATGACCAGGATGGGGACCAGGAACTGACAGAGCATGAACATCAGCAGATGAGAGATGACCTGGAGAAGGAGAGGGTGAGCTCAGCATCAGGAGTGTTATGCCACCAGTGTTGTCTGCCAGTCTCCTACCCATGCTGGTTTGCCTCCCCAGAATTCCCTTCACATTTACTCTCATCCCTGGCTGCCTGAGCAGCAGAACTGTGAAAAGGCAAGGGGAAGCTGATGGAGGGAAGGAGGTCTTTGACCTTGGCACCCTTATCTCCCATGTGCAGGTGAAAGTCTTTACATCTTTTCTGTCTGTGCCTTGTGTTTTCATGAAGGAGGATCTGGACCTGGACAGGAGCTCTCTGCCACGTCCACTGAGCAGCCGTAGCTTCCCCCGGAGCTTGGATGATTCTGAGGAGGATGAGGATGAAGACAGTGGACACAGCTCCAGGAGAAGGGGCAGCAGCTCCAGTGGGGTTTCCTATGAAGAGTTCCAAGTGTAAGTTTATTCTTCTGAGAGGAACAAATCTTCATGGTGGTGTGGTTTTGTTTTCATCGTGGGTTTTCTTCTTTCGGTTATATAGTAGTCTCTCCTGTAACTCTGAATATTAATCAAATTATTCATATAAGTACATGTTATGTTTTTTAAAGTGCCTAGGTCACTCTTTAGTAGCTCCCAAGTAATACCTGCACTGGAAATACTTTAGGCAGGCTCATGGGATTCAGCTAGAAAACCAGAACCAAATCAAAAGAAACAAAAAAAAAGCAGATCAAAAAACCCCCGTCCTTAAAACATTCTCACTGAAAAGACAAAACAATGGTCATGCAACAGCAATACCAGAAACCTTTTCTGTTTTTTTTCCTGGCAAAACCTTGAGATTGCTTTAGGTTCAGTGAAAATTCCAGCTGTTGTTTTTAATCTTTCTAAGTTATATGTGAGTGTGTGTCTTGTCTAAAACTATAGATCTCCATATTTATTCAGTACAGCAACACTAGCTGAATGAAGTTTGACTTGACTAGAACCAACAGATTTGGATGAGGATGTCCTTAAAAAGCAGGGGAAAACAGAGTTGAATAAGTACTTTTCTTCCCATCTGCTTTACCCATGTGCTATTTTCTTGCTCTTATGTATCTTGTTCCTCCCTGGACAGTAGAACTCACTTGTGGAAAGTCAGATGTGTGTTTGAATTAAAATACTGTCTTATATCTCTGCCTGACACACGAGACTCAGAAATGTCAGAGTCACTGAAGTTCACCCTTGTTGCCCTCAGGCTCATGAGGCGGGTGGATCGCATGGAGCATTCTATTGGCAGTATTGTCTCCAAGATTGATGCAGTAATTGTGAAGCTTGAAGCAATGGAGAGAGCCAAACTGAAAAGGAGAGATGTGTTGGGCAGATTGTTAGATGGAGTGACAGAGGTAAGAAACCCACTTGTCCTGTCTGGTCACAACCTGCATGACTTGCTTACTGCAAGCACTTCTTCCTGCAGCTTGGCTTGGGAGGGTTGAGAGAGTGGTGGTAAAGACCAGATAGGTGCTTTGGGAGTGACTAAGTGATTTCAGTTTTGTGTTAGGAAAACATGAAATTTGAAGCATGAAATGTCACAGACATGATGTAAATTTCAGATATGATTTTTATAGCAGACCTTTGTCATGCTGAGGCACCATTCAAACCCCTGAACTGGACAGCAATGGTATTCTGTAGTTGCTGACATAGTTTTTCATCCCTTGTGTCTGTTTGGATTAATACCAAGTGTTTTATGGACTAGTCTGTTAGAGTCTGGGGGATCCAGCTCAGCAAGCCCATGCAGCCTGCTGCTCTTCTCCCATGTTGCTCCTGGGATTGTGTGTGGCAGGTGGAAGCAGATCACAACTGTCACCAAGGTTATCTGGCTTCTGCTGCCTCCCCTCCCACCTTCTTTTTCTTGAGGACCTTTTGGAGGGGGACAGTGACAAATGCATTATTTATGTGGACTCTAAAACCTGTCAGCTTCCTGATGGTGCAAGAACAGCCAGGGGTGGGCAAGATGAACTGAGATATGTGGGGCAGATTGGAGCTGCCCTATCACAGATAAGGTGTTCCTGGCTGTTACTGTTTTTCCAGCCAACAGTTCTGCTTGATTCTTGAGAAGGGGCTTCCTTGTGGGTGTGTTTTACATTTCTGGAGGTGGATTTAAATACTAGAAACTGTAACGTAAATTGTGCTTTCATAAGTGAAGGTGACCACCTGGGCATTACTGTAAAAAAACTGTAAAAAAAACAATTTACTGAATCACAGAATCACAGAATGTCAGGTTAAAAGGGACCTCAAGGATCATCTGGTCCAACCCTCCTAGCATTATGTGAGATGTCCCAGCAACCTATAAAGCTGAAACTTAAAACTTTCTAAGGTGGGGGAATCCACCACTTCCCCAGGGAGACCATTCCAATGTCTGACTGTCTTCAGAGTGAAAAATTTTCCTCTTGTATTTAAAAGGAATCTCCCCAGGAGCAACTCGTGTCCATTGCTCCTTTTCTTGTCCATGGGAATCCTTGTAAACAGGGAGTCTCCATCTGCTTTGTAGCCACCTTTAAGTACTGGAAAAGCATCATAAGGTCTCTCCCAAGCCTTCTCTTCTAAAGGCTGATCTTGCTAGCACAGTCTGCTCAGGGAGGTTGTGGTGTCTCCTCTGGAGGCATTCAAAGGCCACTTGGATGCATTCCTGTTTGACCTGCTGTAGGTGACCCTGTTCTGGCAGGGGGGGTTGGACTCAATGATATTTCAAGGTGCCTTCCAACCCCTCAATTTCTGTGATTTCTCAGAGGTAACTGTGTTTTCTTCACCAGCCTATGGAAATAACCATGTGGTAGAAAAATTTCCCATCTTTGTGTAAGGTTCTGCTTAGACTGCAGCTGAGAATCCATGCTACCAGCCTCGTGTCTTTGAATCTATTTAGGACGAAAGGCTGGGTCGTGACAACGAAATCCACAGGGAGCAAATGGAGCGACTGGTGCGGGAGGAGCTGGAGCGCTGGGAATCGGATGACACGGCCTCCCAGATGAGCCACCGGCTGGGAACCCCTCTGGGGCTGACCCAGCCTCGGCCCAGGACCTCCCGGCCCTCTTCCTCCCAGTCAGATGGGATTGATGGGGGAGGAGGAAATGGGGTGAACAACATCCATGTGTAGGACAACTTTTCAGGTGATCCTAAACGTTCAGTATTAAGCCAGCAAATACCCGCAGTTCCCTGGCGTGAGGTGGCCTTCCTGATCAGGCCACAGAGCACATGGGGTGAGTGGTGGGCAAAAGCAAATATTGTCTTCATAAGGCATTTTCAGACCTATGTAAGCTATGTGTCATGTTAAAAGTTACCCTCAGTGAGAGTCTCGGCATTGGAAATGAAAATGCAGGAAACAGAATGGAAACCGAGTGTAACAACATCTACCTGGACGGAATTTTGGTCCCATACATGTATTATGGGAAACACTTTCACAAGGGCAGCAAGCTTCAGACAAAATAATGTGCTGTGGCTAAAGCAAAGGAAAATGATTTTTAAATGCTTTTAAAAGCAATTTTGCAAAGAAGATGGCATCAGTTTGTCTCATTTATTATAACAGCTGTCACCTTCCAAAGAAGTAAAGGAGCACTTTTTTATTTTTCTTTGAGTTTCTGCCTGCTTTTCTGAATTATTCTTGGTGTACCAACATTTTCATTAACTTCAGTGTTCTATTTTCTTGTTTTTGACAAATACTGTTTCCTTAAACAGGAGAAAATGTACTTAGTTTGTACAACTTTAAATCACATTATTCCATAATAGAGACTGTACCCGTTCTGTGGTTTTGCATTTCATTAGCATTTCAGAAGTAATAGTTGAGAACTCCCTCTTCACACCCAACTAACGTAATAATTGTCAGCTTTGTTGCAAAGTGCTCCTTTTTTTAATGCTGTGTTTTCATGATCAGTGTTCCTATGATAAACATAAAATAAGGGTTACTTTGGAGAAAATATATTCTTTAAAAGCACACAAATTTGAAAAATTAACTCCTCCTTAGGTTGAACAGAGAAGGGATCACAGACGTTGCTGACTGGAAAAATCCCATCTCATGCTCTATCAAGGTCTGGTCATGTCTCAGCTGTGTAGCCTGTATTTACATTTAGCAAAACTGCTTGTAAAATTCTTAGGTATATTTCTACAGAGGCTTTTCTGCCAAGCTGCAATGATTCCTTTGGAAAGGCATTGGTATCACTGATTTTTAGTATTCCATTAGCTCTGCTTTCTGTGTTACAGAAGCTTTATTTTTGAAAGGAGATGCAACATTGGGACACTGGTTTCCTATAGAAAGCATTGAAGCACAATGTTTGTAGTTTTGTTGAGTAACATGTTTCCACGTGTGGAATGCCCCTTTGGGAGGGAAGTTGTCAATTGTGCTTTTTTTCCTGAAGATGGCAGTTGTATTTAAAGATTTAGAGTTGGTGTAAAGGAAACTGAAAAGCTACACAATCAAACACATCTTAGCTATTAGTAGGGTATATATATTTTTTCAAAAATGCCTATTTACAAAGTATAAGTAGCATGTATATGTATGCTGGTGCTTTTTGAAATGAAAAGCAGTTGTTACCAGGGGTTAACACCCCTCATTCTTGTGATACTGCTGCTTAGGCAAAGCTGACATCTTGCCTCTGTTCTTACCCTGCAGTGACTGGGTTCAGAGTGGCTCAGAATCCCTGCCCTCTAACCAGAGAACTTGCTGAAACTGAATAGACCTCGTGCCTTACTTTTAAGTTTACAAGAAACCATATGCACAGAAACTTAAAATATAAGATGGAACAGGAAGAAGTTCAGAGTGGAGTCTGGAGTTTCTTAGTAACTTTGGCCTGAAAACAGAAGAACATGTGAAAACAGGTTTTGATTCTTTAGAAGTATTTTTTCTTTCTGTGGGTAATTTTGCCCTGCACTAGGAAGAAATTCATACCCTTTCACAAGAAACCTTGTCAGCTTCCCAAAACTGTGCAGCACCGTGGTTAAAGCATTTGTATGAAAATATAAACACTCTGTCTTGCCTTGATTGAAAGTTTTTGGACCTTAGAAACCTTCCTGAGGAAAGCTTTTTCATGTTGAACTGCCATTTCTGACTTGCAGGCAAACAAAACAAGAAGTGTAACTGTACACATGGCCAGCTGGTGTGCAAGGAAAATAGAAAATACAGCACAGGGATTTGAAATGTCCATAACCTTATCATTACATCCATATCCAAATGCAGTGTGTTGGTACGTGACATGACTCAGCTTAAACTTTGAGGCAGACTAAGTAAATGTGTGTATCATGTAATTGCTGTTGGGTATCTAGGGTCTAGGATACCCTAAGTGCTAAGATAATATTTAAATAATCATGTACTTAAATCAGTGACTTTGACAAATGACCCAACTCAATCTGGCCAGCAAGCATCTGGAACCTTGAAGTTATTCTATAGGTACTCAGTAAGAATATTCTATAAGAATACCTGTGTTAAGGTATTTTACAGGGCTGTGGTCTGTAGAGCATGTGGCATGCTGAGGTTTATGGCAGCAGGGACTGGGGAGTGTGCAGAAGTGACCAAGTTGTCATCTGTTGGAGAGGCAGGGTCTTTCTTGGGGGAAAGAAACGTAATTAAAACTATCAGTACAGTTTTAAACAAGTTTCCTGTAAAAACACATCTTTCAAAATGTAAGTACAGTCCTCTCTAATATATGTTTATCCTGAAAATGTTTGCATTGGTAGCCGTATTTGGAGGTACCTTTCTGTAACATGTCTTTACTTAATAACAAACTTAATCTTGAAGCGCACGTAAGTTTCCATGGGGTACCCCTGTGTGTTGGTAATGGGCCTTGCAGTTAAGTTCATGGCCACTTGACAAATGTTACAGACATTTTATTACTTCCTTTTTCAACTATACAGTATAATTAATTTGTCACTTATTACAAAGGTAAACTTTTTGCATAGTAAGGTACAGTGTTTGGTCTTATTAGGAAGCTGATAATTATGCAAGTCTTGTACAATGATCAAAAATGTATTGATCTGTAACACTGAGCACTTTACTTCCTAATAAATGTTATATATAATCTACAGACAAGCATTGTGCTATACACTTGGTTTATAACAGAACATTAAGAATCCTACATTTTATTTGGATGTGTTACTTCTATCTCATGCCTTATTCTCCAATTATCTAATAATGTAAAAGAGAGTACAGGTGGAATTCAACAGAGAAGACTGGGCTGATCCTACTGCTTCATTGCCCAAACATTACTTTTTTAACACTTCATTTCACATTTGTGTTTTTGCAACTACACAGGTTTATCTTCTGCTATTTCAGGCATATCTATCTCCAAATGCAAGTAGTTCTGTCCCTTTATTACTTCACAGTTGCTGTGTAAGTTAACATCTTTTTCTCTATTTCCCTATTTTTTTTCCCCATTGGTTCAGGCAATTCTCCTGGCATCAGGTTTTGAAGGCACCTTGGAAATCCCAGGCTCATGTGTAAGGTCTTGTCTGGGCACCTTTCTCACTAAGTTAAAAGTGTATCATATTAATGAAAACAGAATGCTTAAATCCATCTCAGTCTTTAATGAAACAGATACATACTGTTTCATTTTGTCTCATTATTAATTGAATAAATACATTAAGCCTTGAGTCAGTACAATATAAAAATCAGTGTGTAGGAAGGGAATTAATTTTTTTTAATACTGTGTGTATGCTGTACTGTTGCTGACTTTTAAAAATTTCTTTAGGTAGTGCCGTGTGAGATGCATGTTTGGAATAAGACCCACATAATTTTTTCCATATTCCACAGGCATCACTTGAATACTTTGTGTAGGCAAATATTCTTCTCCAGTAAATCTAAACAAGAGAAATTAGAAGGGAAAAAAGTTAACCTTCAATATCAGTGTGATTTCCCTCAGAGGTATGTGCTTGGATAAATACTGTTTAATATCTTCATCAATTACACAGTAGTGCATCCTCAGCAAGTCTGGAGATGCCACCAAGCTGAGTGTTGCAGTTGACACATCCCAGGATGCCATTCAGAGGGACCTGGGCAAGCTGAAGAAGTGGCCACATGAAGTGCAATAGGGCCAAGTGCAAGGTCCTCCCCCTGCACTGGGGAAATGCCTGGTATCAATTCAGGCTAGGGGATGAGGGGATTGAAAGCAGCCCTGCAGAGAAGGACTTGGGGTTGCTGGCTGGTGAGAAGCTCAGCATGAGCTGCCGGTGTGCACCTGCAGCCCAGAAAATGAACCATGGCCTGGGCTGCATCAAAAGAAGTGTGGCCAGCAGGTCAAGGGAGGGGATTCTCCTCCTCTGCTCTGCTCTGGTGAGACCCCACCCCGAGTACTGTGTCCAGTTCTGGAGTCCCCAGCACAGGAAGGCCATGGAGCTCTTGGAGCAAGGCTGGAGCAGGGCAACAAAGATGCTCAGAGGGCTGGAGCACCTCCCTGTGAGGACAGGCTGAGAGCTGGAAATGTTCAGGCTGGAAGAGGCTCTGGGGAGCTCCCGTAGCAGCCTTCCAAAACCTGAAGGGGAGTACAGGAAAGCTGGGGAGGGGCTTTTTACAAGGGCATGAAGTGACAGGGAGACTTTTTTAAACTAAAAGAGGGAAGATTTATAGACTAGATAGCAGGAAAAAAGCTTTTACAATGAGAGTGGTGAACCACTGTAACAGGTTGCCCAGAGTGGTGGTAGGTCCCTCATCCATGCAAAGGGTGAAGGTCGGGTTGGATGAGGCACCGAGGAACTGGATCAAGTTCCCTGCTCACTGCAGGGGAGTTAGACTAGATAACCCTTAAAGGCCCCTTCCAAGCTATCATAGGACTCTATAATTACATCAAGTGGGGAATTCATTACAAGGAAGGGGGCATTACTTTCAGTTACTGGCACAGAAAATGCAAAAACCTTACTTTCTCTATGGAAAGCAATAAAACAATCTTTTAAGTTTACTGTCATCATAAAGCTTGCTTCAAACTAATGCATTAAAACAAATCACAGTACCTCTTCAGAAAGTAACATCCTTCAGCTTGTGATTTATTTTTAATTATTTAAAAGTAGTTCAGAAGGGAGCATTTAAAAGAAAAAATATTCAAAACATCTAAAAATAAGTCTCCTGACGTTTCCTAGACTCCAGATTAAATCATTTATTCTTAAATGTAAGCAAACAGTAATTTTTATGCACAAAAGCATGTTTTCAATCGAGTTAATGATAGAATAATTACATTCTTTAAATCACAGTTGATCAATGCTAAGTTCAAATGACAAAAAACCCTCAGGAAACCATTGGTATCAGGCAGTTCTTTCATTTTAAGTGCGAGCAATGCGTGAGCCTTAACACTGAGAGCCACTTTGATCCATGGTACTCGATGGCTAAGATCCTGCCAAAAGGAGCAAATGTCAGGGATAATTCAGCTCCTAAGCCATTTGCAGTGGAAAGCAGGGATCAAATCAAGACCAGTTGAAGCAGATTAATGAAAAGAGGCTTAATGAGTGATATACCTCTCCAAGAATGCTTGTGAAATCCATCCCTAATGAGGGTGGGGAGATAGAAGATTATGAGAAACAAGTCAGGACCATTGACCTTGGGGTATTACAACAAGATCCTTGGGACTCTAATTCTTGTCACAAGGTCAAGCTTTTACAAAGCAATTATCAAGGATCTCCACAGTATCAACATACACACACACTCAAAGCCTTTTAACCTCAATGGTTCTGAACTCATTTCCCTTCTCTTACTAATTGCTTTTTTTTTTTTTTTTTTTAAACCTTCTTTCCTTGTTCATAAAGTTGTAAGTTACAGCACCTATGCAGGAGATGTACCTCCTGGCTTGTGCAAGCAATTAATTGCAGTATTCAGTGCCCAAGTAAAAGTGGAGGATACCAGTTTTATTTATTATTTAACTGCTTTTTTCTCAGCTTGATTTATGTGCCTCCCCATTGGAATGATAAAAAAAGAAAGGAACATTCTCTCTGCCATAGTGAGCCTGCTGTTCTAACTTTAATCTTGAATGAGGACAGGTAGGCATTTGCACCCAATACCAATCTGAATTTTTTTTTCAAGTACAAGAAAATAGTCTACCATGAGTGGTCAACTCCAAGCACTTTATTAGTCCTGTCTTCTTCTCAAGTCATCATCCCACTTGGCTCGGCGCTTGTCAGACCACACCTGGAGCACTGTGCTCAGTGTTGGTCCCTGCTGTACAGAAAGGATCAGGACAGGCTGGAGAGGGTCCAGAGAAAAGCCACGAGGATGATCAGAGGGCTGGAGCACCTGCCATATGAGGAGAATACAGCAGTACAGCCAGGCAAGTGTTTCCCTGTAATGTTACTGCACATGCACTTCCTAAATAAACTCAAGAGGAGAGATGACTGGTGAAGAGTCTGTAGATCACAGCCAAAATTAAGCAACAGGTCTTTTAAACAGAGCAAACTTACTGCATGAAATAATAACAGGGAGTGATGAGGGCAGAGATCCTTGGTGGAAGTGCTGCTGCAGCTGTACCAAGAGGCAGGAGACAAACCACTCTTGCTGTGTATGGTGAGGGGAAAAGCTGGGCTGCAGGAAAGGCCTACTGCAACCTAGGGACTCTTATAAATGAGGACCTGCACACTTGGGCAGCCATAAAAAAGACTAACAGCTCACAATAGCAGCAATAACAGGACAGTGAAGTTGAGCAGTTAAACAGAGATAATGCAAATTTCAGTATGAGAATTATGCAAACTGGGTGAGTAAGAAAGTACAGTTACCTTGATTTAAAAAAATGTTTCTACCACTCAAGATGGGTAAGAAAAAACATAATGGTATCAATCAAGTACACTCAAGCAGTAATTATTATTCCCAAAGAGGGAAGGGTGTAGATACAATGGGACAGAGAGGGTGTTTTTGTGTCATGTCGACTGTGACATTAGCAGTGAAGACTACACTGGTGTCCTGATAAGCATCACTTTGGACTGAATAGCTTGCCAGTGAATGTAGATACTGATTGAAGTATGGAAACTTTTTTTTTTCCAGATTAAGCCACTAAGTATTAGTTTCATCATTTAACAAATTCATAGTGAGAACATGTAGAAGGAGAACAGTCTCTTAAATGAATGGTTGCTTACTTTTTATGGCAAAGAAGAATGAGGCATGCTAGACATTTCAGCAAAGTATATTAATACTTAAGAACTTACAAGGATGGCACTCACAGCTTCTGTAATCATAAAAATACAAGGGAAGACCTCAAATCAAGTCAGTTCATAAGACTACTGAACAGTGGGA
This sequence comes from Florisuga fusca, assembly GCA_038090715.1. NCBI lineage: Eukaryota > Metazoa > Chordata > Aves > Apodiformes > Trochilidae > Florisuga > Florisuga fusca. The sequence goes on from JAAWXA010000013.1 coordinate 1,095,832, forward strand.
ATTTTCTCATATTTCATTCTGGCTTTAAGAAAACTTCTTCATTAGATGCAGTTTCAGGTATGCAATGGTAAGGAATATTACTGTCATGCAAGCAAGAGCCAGGTGGTTCTGCCACAGGCCCCAGCTACTTGTAAAATCAATTCCTTGATTTTTCAGATATTCCTCTCCAGTACACCACCTGCAGATTAACACACAAACATTTATAAACATCGTCAGTCTGAAGTGTCCAGAAGCATCCCTAGATGTGGCAGTGTGCTTTCATGTCTATAGTAGGCTTGGCAAACACCAGCTATATTTTACTATTTTATTTTCTATTTGTAAATTTGTTTTTCTTATAGCTGTAATTGGTTTCCTGCAAGAAGCTGAAATTGATTTTGTGAGGCTGGATAATTGTAGAGCATGTATGTGTTCAGTAAATGCACTTTAAAGAAAAGTGAGAAGCAGAACACCAGATATTTTTAGTCCTATAAATACTGACTATGACAACAAGTGAAATGTTCTCTGCAAAACACAAAAACTCATTCAAGACTTCATTTTCCTTATAACAAATCACAGATTCTGCTGGTTGTAAGTGAGTATCTCACAAACATGCTAATGCTCTAGAACTTTTTAAGTTAATGGTGGTGGGATTCAATTTAATGTACCAGAATACTTACGACGGGCTTGTCTGTCCATACGTATCGTTGCTGCCTAAATTTGTGTTGTTACTGATGCTGCAAAAGTTCAGACCAGTCAATTCATTGATCTGCAAAGCCTTTTTAAAATAAAAGAAACAATGACCACAGAAATCAGTAGGTAAAGGAATCATACATTAACAAGATGAGATATAATTTGATTCAAATTTATTCGAAAAAATGTGCTGGTATCAGAATTCACTATGCTGGTGAGGTCTCCATTTTCTAACCGAGCAGCATGGTTCTTTTTCTTTTAAAAGAGGCATGTATGCAGTCACCAGGGTTTAACACCTCCCCAGACTAAACTATTTTTGCACAGGCATATTAAAGCCCAAATTTTTCAGCAAAGCATCACTACCTACATTTATCAAAGTAGGAGAAAATTTTTAGCTTGGCAAGTTTTTGTTTGATTGAGGGAAAAGAATTGGTTTTTAGGGATAAGATTGTTCTTTATTTTCTTCATCCAACTGCACTCCAGTGGACATAACTGTTTAGTGTCTCTCTAACATGAGAGACTGCCAATTTACAGAAATGAGCTCTTTTCAATAGCAGTGGGTGCTTGTTGATTTCAAGTTTTTCTTATTTCAAGATATTGCACTACCTTCTGCAACTGCTGTCTTTAACTAGCTGACCTCTTGCTCATTAGTCCAGAAAGTTTGGAGTCTTCTTTGTCATGAGCAAAGACATTCCTTTCTACCAAATCTTTTCCAAGTCTGTATAGAGGAAAAGAGAGCACTTACTGTCAGTCCATATCGAGGAATGCTGAAGTATTTGAGCCAGGAGAGCCAGGACATGATGCTTGTGAGATTGACCAGCAACCCAGAGAAAATCTAGAGGCCAGGATTACAAAAAAGCCACAACAACAACACAACAAATTACAAATGACATTGTGTTAATGTGTAAATCTCAGCTCTTGACTCTGCTTTTTCAGATTATGAACAAGTGGGAAGGCATTTCTAGAGGAAGAAACTCTTCCAGTGGAAGAACAGAGGAGAGAGAAGGAATAATTTCTTGACACCCAGATATGGGCCATAGCTCTGTGTGGTCCTCCCAAAATGGGTAAGGGGGAATGCTTTCACCCATGCATTAAACCCAAATGCTTCCCATTTGTGGGTGCCACATGGGTTCAGATCGACTGCCTGTGGTTGGCAGGTGTGTGGAGCTGCTGGAGGTGTGCACTTGGTTTTACATGTGTGCCCTAAGTCTGAGGAAAGGCAGGTTTGGCTCTTGGTCCAGCATTTCCTCATGGTTTATGGTGCTGGACTTCTAACTGCAGCTATTTGAGTGATCTCAGAGAGCAGGGTTGTGTTGTCAGCCAGTCAAATTTGCAAAGCTAAAGGAGACTGAACCAAATGTAGGTCTAAGCTGCTTTTCTGCTTTCCAGGCAGCATGCTGGCTGCCAGAGCCAGAGGGAAGAGGGCAGAGGACTTGCTCTCCTTCCCCTCACACTCATCCCTTGGGGCCCCTGGTTCTTGTTAGGTAAAAGGACAAACCTGAATATTTGACCCTGCAGTTATCAGACAAGCCAGGATATTCAGCATGCTCAACACCACATTCTTTTTGCAGGATTGAGCTGAACTCTGTGCTGGTAGGATTTCTAGATTTCAGCATTTCCAGGGTTTCAGGATTTGGTCTAGAAAACTGAATAATGCTACTCACAATCATAAAAACAAACGCGATGGTCACAAGCAGGTTGGCTACAGACACCGCGCTCTGTCCTGCTGCAATGGCAAGGGCCATGGAAGTGGCTGTGTAGGACACCATCAAAAGGGTAAACATCATTGTAAAGAAGGCTTCTACTGTTGGTTTCAAACCTTAAAGATCAGAACAAGAAGGGTTTCAGTATGATCTTGCAAAAGCTCCCCAATAACCTGAACAATATCCTGGCTATTCCTGTAGGATGCATTTTGTCTGACAGCATGGAACCCGTGGAACCCAAGCCTGCAGTGGGGCTTGTGAAACCCATAGGTTTGTGTCCTGTCCATGGAGGACAGCATGAGTAAGCAGTATGTCTGTGACTGCAGTGACACTGGAGACAGCAGGATGGGTAGAAGTTACAGTACTGTTCTCCACACAGTCCAAGGTGAAGGCTTCACCATGGCTTCAAGTTGTCCACCAAAGGGGAAGTTCCTAGTGCCTTTCCATGAGCAGCAGCTGTACAGCACTTCACTTGTTTCCAGCAGAGAGCTTGCCTAATGGACCTGGAGGCCATTAGATGGATATGGATGTGTAGCAAGGTCTATCTTACTCCAGTTTTGCACTGAGGACCTCTTGCTGGTGAGGCCTTGTTCCCTATTCCTTGGGAAAACATAGTCAGACTGAAGTGAACTGTGATTATTTTTAAATTCTGCTTTTGGGACATCTCAAAAGGATGTTGTGATCTGAAACCTTAACCTAGAAAATGGTCTTCTTGGGAAATGTTTTGAAGGTGACATTTGAAGGTGTTCTAGGGCTGTACATGTTGGTGCCAGCAATTTGCAGTCTAATCACTAACTGGAAGGAATTTTACCAAAAAGAACAAGCTGCTATTCACACAATATTAAGCATTTAGAAAAAAACTTAAGTTGACAGATGTTCTTGCAAGGATGAAAAAAGCATTTTCTAGAAGTCATCAGCAGCTAAGATGGCCATAAATGAAAAAAGGAATAAATCAAACCTTGCTGATTCATTGAGGAGGCTGTAATGGGACTGTAGGAAACCATACTTGCCCAACATGAAGTAGATTATGCAGGTGAAGATGACGCCTGGCATAGTCCTCATAGGTAATAAATCAGCCACTAGCTTTGCGATGAAATATGCAGATGTTCTGTAGTACCCACTGATGTATTCATGTCTGGAACACAGATGTTCATACAGCATATTACAAATCTAATTGCTAGAAACCAGGAAGATCATTTTTACCTGGAGACAAACTAATCCTAGCTCAAACTGAAAAAAAAAAAACCAAACAGTTCTTTCATGGTTAGGCTGTAATGCAAATGTCCTGTAAGCCACACACTGAAGTGGTGGTATTTTAATATGCAAACAAGTATGAATACTTATGTACATAGTTTTTGGTGGAAGTTTATGTCATGTCAAAGCAGAGAGGAGAAAGCTTAAGTAATTTTCCTTTTCTGAGCAGTGTCATCTGCACAGCTTTAAAGAATCCTGTTTCATAGTATTTACTGTCCTCATTAGCAAGTCAGAATCTTAATAATCAATAGCTAAATTGAATATTGAGGGATTTTCTCCTACATATGTTAATAACTTCAAACTCTGAGCCATCTGCAACCAGCTACAGTTAGGAGGATTTGCAGACAACTCACTAGCAGGCTAAAGGAATACATTTACCACAAGCACTAACAGTGAAATAATTTGAAAACTCTGCAGTAGGTGCACTTAAATAACAATTAGCTAAAGCAGGGCAAAGAAACCAGCTCTAACAGATAACCTGATCACCTTTTTGTATGTTTTACTTACATAAATATCTTTTTTTCCACAATGAAGAGTTCAATAGCTGTGACACTGCTGAAGCACTGGTTGGTGGTCAGAAAGAACATTGCACCCACTCTACAAAAAGCAAACCAGCAAGCTGTTATGAAAAATTCAATGTCAAAGTAGTGTTTCCATTGCAGAGTACATAAATCCACATGGATTTATCCACGTGCCTGGAGCCTGGCAGTGTGTGACATCCCATCTTGAATTCCACAGGGAAGTGCTTGGCTACAAGTCTGAGTCTGCAGCAAGCAAGCCTGAAGCAGACATGGTACACGGAGTATTTGCTCCTTGCATGCAAGGATAGTATGTTATCTGATGCAGCCAAAGGATAGAAAGTGAACTGATTTTATTTTTTTTTAATATGTAATTTCCTGACACGTTAAAAGCTCTCAATCTATGAGGCATTTGTCTGAGGCAAACTGTGAGGAAATGAACAAGCAATGTGAAAACTTGTTTTCCCCTTTTCCAACAGAATTTAAGGCTTTGTTTTCATAGTTTCATATCCAATTTAAAAGTAGACCATTTAAAAATAAATGCTATAAAGGGTTTCGAGACCCAGAGCTTTCTTAGTTGCAAACCCATTTGTCAGGTCACATACATACAGCTGTTAAGATGATACAAAGACCAGAATAATTTTAAAATCTGGCTTTAGATGCACCTTCTGACTTACTGCTGGTGAACTCAAGTAAGCATATAGATGCAGCTGCAAGGTCAAAGTTTTAATTAGCCAGGCTGGTGTAGCCATGTCTGTCTATTTTAACCCTTTAATATTTTTATCCTGGGGAAATTTTTGGACAAAAGAAGTTAAAATGCTGCCGTGCTGAGCTAAACTGTTTTAATCTGACATCTCATGTTCAGCAACCTGGTGGGCACTGCAAAACATCCTCCTCCAGAAGCAGGGTTACTCACTTCATTTGGACTGCTTATCCAGGTTTCAGCAGGGCAGGGCAGAACTGCATCCCCCTCTCAGCTCAGGGACCTGCCCAGAGGCAGAAGAACATTCTCACTTCAAAGTCACTAACTTAGGCTTGGCCATGTTACCTGCTGATGCAAAGGCAAGCAATTGCTCTTAGTGGTAGATGTATGCCTGAGCTGGCAGGTTCCTTCTTAGTCTCCAAGCTGTTTTCTCTCCTGTAGCAACAAGGAGGGAGTTTTATAACCATTACCTGAACTGACTAACCTGTTCTGAAGTCCAGTGGAGTCCTCTTTAAGTCCAAAGAAAATGCAGCCTACAACCAGTCCCAGGAAAGCCGTAACACACAGCTAAGTGTACAAAAAAAAAAAAAAAAAAAAATTATTCTCATTGCTTTCAGAGCTTCAGTAAGCTTCTAGAACGTGGTGCCTGAGTGTAGGTTTGCAGGATGTGTCTTCAGAAAGGAGAAAAACTATACAAGCTGGGCAGAGGGGTCAATGGGGCAGACAGCAACCTACAGCACAGCAGAACTCTGAGTCTTCCACCAGGATGTCCTGCAAGAGACATGTGAGACACAGGGAGTCCCCACTGCCACCTGCCCTTGTGGCAGCCAGCCACTGGGACTGCTAGAAAGGAGGGACAATACCAGAGCTTCTGCTGCTCACTGTTCTGTGGTGGCACTGGCAGGAGGCACATTCTGACAGCAATACCACAGCTTTTCCCTGAACTCCTGCCAGTTCCATGACCTGAGGGAACTACTCTGGGAGCACCAGCACCAGCCATGGGGGGAGGATGATAGCAGAGGCTTGGTGGGGCAGGTTAGAAAGAGTGAACAACACCCTTCCCCAGAGAAACCCCAGCATCACACGGATGTCAGCCAAGGTCCTTTGCCCCACCACTGTTGAAGCCATTGTTGGATGCTGTGATTAAGTTACTTGGTGATGTACTGCAGTGTCACTCCCTGCTGATCCTCTCCACCCTCCTGGCTCAGCTTGTGATGCCTCATCTGCTGTCAGTGAGAAAGTGTAACTTCAGCTCTGAAGCTGATGCTGGCTCTTCAGTGCAGTGCTGCTCTGGGTGTTTCCCTGGAGCCATCTCAGTGCCACTTTGATTTTGGCAACCAGCAGCTGAGTGCAGTCTATGCTGATGGCTGGGCAGGGGCTGACAGTTTATTTTCATGCTCCACATTGTGTAACTGCTGGGTACTATCACACACCTTATTCCTGGGACTGTTTTTAATATGAAATCATAGAAGCACAGAATGGTTTGGGTTGGAAGGGAAAAGGAAGCTTTAAGGAAAGCTCATCCAGTTCCAACCCCCTGCACGGGCAGGGACACCTCCCACCAGCCCAGGTTGCTCAAGGCCCCATGGCCTTCAACACTGACAGGGATGGGGCAGCCACAGCTTCTCTGGGCAACCTGGGCCAGTGTCTCACCACCCTCACAGGAAAGAATTTCTTTCTAGTGTCCAACCTAATTCCCCACTTTTCAAGTTTGAAACCATTTGCCTTTGTCCTCTCACTACACACTCATGTCAAAAGCCCTACCCCAGCTTTCCTGTAGCCCCTTCAGATACTGGAAGGTTTCTCTGAGGTCACCTGGGAGCCTCCTCTTCTCCAGGCTGAACAACCCCAACTCCCTCAGCCTGGCTTCACAGGGGAGGTGCTCCAGCCCTCTGAGCATTTTAGTGGCTCTCCTCTGGACATGTTCCAGGAGCTCCATGGCCTTCCTGTGCTGGGGACTCCAGAACTGGACACGGTACTCCACGTGGGGTCTCACCAGAGCAGAGCAGAGGGGGGAAAGACACTGAGCAAGACACTGCAATCAAGCTGTAAGTCTGCTGATACTTGCAGTCTGTATCACAATTTCAGTAGCATAGATACAAGCTGCCTCAAGCATATAAATTGAAAGATTGAAGTGTGTACATCACACTTTGTTAATGTATAATGCAAATGACAAAATACTCAGCAGAACTGATGGTATCAGGCATTCCTGTCATTTTTAATTGTGAGCAATGCATGAACCATAATACCATGAACTCCTTGATCCTTGGTACCCTATCACTAAGATTCTTCTGAAAGGAGGAGATGTCAGCAGTATTTTAGCTCCTATGCCAATTGCAGTGGAAAGCAGCAATCATATCAAGACCAATTTGGAACAGATTAATGAAAAGAGGCTTAATTAGCCATATACTTCTCCAAGAATACTTGTGAAATCCATCCCTAATGAGGGTGAGGAGATAAAAAAGATTGTGAGAAACAAGTCAGGACCATTGACCTTGGGGTATTACAACAAGATCCTTGAGACTCTAATTCTTGTCACAAGGTCAAGCTTTTACAAAGCAATTATTAAGGATCTCTTTAGTATCAACATACACACACATGTACTCAAAGCCTTTTATTCTCAAGGATCCTAGACTCATTTCCCCTCCATGCTGGCTGTTTGTTCTCTCATTATATAAACCATGATGAAGAGAATTTATACCACTGGCTTGGCACCAATTTTTCTATTGGCTTTTCTCAGATGACTAAGAATTGTAGCAGTGGTTTTGCTGGTGCTGGGACTGCAGTATTTGGGTCATGAATGAGGGGATTCGTGAGGATTAGTTGTTCTGCAGAGATCTGACAGGCATTCTGTATTTTTGAAGGCAATGTGCAGATTTGAAGAAATCAACACTTTTGGTGTTGATTCTTCTGAAAAAACAGCACTAACAGGGCCAGTCATGTAGAACATGCTCATCTTCCATGGTTGGTATGACACTCTTTTGTTCTTCATCACATCCTCTTCACAAGACATCATTATCATTCTGAACAATGAAATGACCAAATGCCACACACGTTACAAGACTGTGCAGATATTTTTGCCAGCTTTGCCAGCTGAGCCAACTTGCCAGCACTCCATTGTGTGCTGAAGTCCAATCAAGTATGCAAGTGTTGTCTGTTAACTTTTCCTGGTGGGAGAGATTTGAAGCCAAACCTCACAGTGCCAAGCCTGGACAATTATAGTCCAGTAGTACAGAGTATATCCAATTATAGTAGAGTCTGAAGAGTGGTCTTGAGCAAATGTGTGAAACTTCTTGGGAGATAATCTGCTCCTGCCCAGAAGGAGCAGAATACTTTGCTGGAAAGATCTTGCCTCCCAGAGTCCTTCACTAGCCCAAAATTCGTTACTCAACAGTCCCTTATGCTGCTCATTCAGGACACCATCAGGACACCATCAAAGCCCAGTGACTTACCTCATACAGGAATGGATTACATTCCCCATATACCACGAAAGGATAGATACAAATAGCATTACCTGGGCTATGGAAGCTTGAGGGTTTCCTAGCAGATTTTTAAATGTGCGCCTGGACACCCATTTCATCTGGTGAAGGAAGGAATTGGCATATGTAATTTGTCGGAAAATTGCTTTTGTTTTCTTCTTATTTCCCAAAGGAATGTTCTCCAATACTGCTTTTATTTCTTGGTAGTAGGCAGAGTTGGAGTACTTTTCTGCTAACTTCTCAGCCAACGTTTTATCACATTCAGTGCATTCTGCAGTGCTTTCTGCTGCAAAGATTAAAAAGAAATAAAACCATTTCTGTAGGGGGTGGGAAGGCTGTTTAGCAGTTAAGCCAGGAGCATTTTGTCTGGGTGAGAGAGTTGAATTAGTATGTACATTTAAGTCCAGTTATTCACTGCACTCAGTCTTGTAGTATGCAGTTCAAAAGGGTTGGTATAATACCAGATCTCTGTGTTTGTGCAACATGGCCCAGAGGCAGTGGGTTCACAGCAGACTGACTAGGTTAACCCTGGTCTGCTGATGAAGCTTCAAACTGTCAGCAATCTGGCTTTTAATCAAAAAGTGATTTCCACTTCCTCACCTCCCTCCCCCTAGGTTTCTGTAAGTGATCTGTTTCACAGAGCTGATGAGATAACCCTATACCTCCCAGACTTTTAGCTCAGGTTAATCCTGCATGTATCTACTCCAGTCAAATTTTAGAGTCTGTCATATATAAATTTCAGCTGAAGCTCCTTTTTTTTCTCACTTGCAGTCCAGTGTGTTGCCAACTATACTAGTCAGACCCTGAACACAGCATTTTTGTAAAATGCTGGTGGCTTCTTTGGTAAAGATACAGTGAAACTGTATGTTTGGACACATATTCATCATTTACATAAGAGTGCAGTTAATGAGTAGCAACAAACAGGAATGAAAAAGCTACTGAACAGAGGTGAGAGTTGATTTGCTAGCTTGGGGATAATTTCTGCCTTACTGCAGCATCAGGGAAGCAGCAGCAGAGCCCTGATCCCCTATCTGTACCCTCCTCTTCCCATGCTCCTCAAAGGAAGGAAAACAATAATTTCATAACAGATGGACCATCCCAGCTGGGAAAAACTGCAAGTCCTAACTGCATCAAATTATGTCTCTAACTGGAAGAGTTGTCCTGTTTTATCACCTCTGCTTCTGCAGGACTCCAGCTGGTTTGCCTGGAAGGTGAAAGAAGATCCATCTCTGCATTGAGAGACAACAAAATAGTTTCTTGTATTTTCAGACATTACAGCTTCAACACAGGAGACTACTGTTTCACCCTTAACATCTCCTAATGTGAGTGTGACATGGCAGTGTACAGGTCAGTTTATGGTGAAATGGATGGCAGTGACAAACTGCTACAGGCATGTTATGGGAGGCAAACTGTTCCTGCATATATGGGCTTGTTTTATCTAGCAGGGCTGTATGTGCACTTTTTACTTGTTTCAGGTTATGCTAGCCATTTCCCACACATAAACAAAAAGGAATTAAACACAGTGTGGGGTTTTCTTTTCCCTTTAAAGCACCATGGAGCAGAAATACCTAACACTCTCCATAAAATTGTATGCTGGTACAACACGGTTCCTGACTGTTTGACACCTGTAAGTGATTTTCCTGTGTTGTGCTGGACACTGTCTGGCAAAATGTGTTAGGATAATTCCCCTCATCTCTGAGTTTCATACCTGTGCTTGTTTCCTCAGTCTTGCTCATTGCCACCGCAGTGGAGTCTCCATTGATGATATCCAGGAAAAAGTCAGCAGGGTTGTTGTAGGGCTCACACTCATAGCCTGCAGTGACAGCATTACAAGCCCTGAGTGGTGGTTGTGTGACAGGTGACCCTGCTTTGGCAGAGGGGTTGGACTCAAAGATCTCTAGAGATCCCTTTCAACCTGTCACATTCTATGACTTTATGATTCTCTGATTGTGCCCATGGAGCAGCCATGGCACTGCAGGCTTCCAAAGCTCCCTGCTTACCTGAGAGGAGAACAGCACTGACAGACAGCTGGCTCAGTGGAAGGAAAGGGACAGATGGCAAGGTGCCCTTCTCAGCACTAGCCTGGGCTTCATTTAATCAAGATGTGCCCAGGAACATTTGATTAGAGGTCATCTAAACCCACATATGGGTCAAGAGGCAGAACACCACGAGAAATTCTTAGCCTGTTAGGCTCTCAGTCTTGCTAATACACGCTACGTCCAACTCTGCTCTAGGGCTGTTGGCATTTTATTCAAGTTACTGCCAACTACAGTTGTGGCTACCATTGTCTCTGCTGTGATTTGTACTCACCAACAGATTGGAAGTAGCTGATGGCATGCTGAGCAGGCCCGTGGTACAGCACCCTCCCTGCAGCCAGCAGGGTCAGGTTGTCAAACAGCCGGAATATGGAGTACCGAGGCTGGTGGATGGAGAAGATTATTGTTTTTCCCTGTTTTGCCATCCTGAAGGAGAAGAATGACATAGATACTAGTTTTGCAAGTCGATTCAGCATTTAGAGAAGAGAGCTTGCACCTTCAGTTAAGCCATGGCTAAGTTCAATCAACTTGGCATGGCAGAGAGAAGAGGGTGAAGGGAAAAAAAAAGATTTAGATCACGTTACCAGACAGTACAACCAGCATTTTTATCACATTTTTTGTCCCAGGTAGACATGAAAATAAGTGAAAGTGTCTACAAAAGTTATCCTGGACAAACTGCAGTCCCAGCACAGACATGCTTTGTGTGAGCAGCTGCTTTGGATTGAGGGAATTCATACAGCTTTTTTCCTACCCTCTTTGCAGCCTTGGCTTGCCAGAAAACAATTACACCTCTAATCTTCCTGTTTGCTCGTTCTAATGGTAATGTGAATCAAATACAGCTAAAATGCAGCAGAACTGAATGGTGAAAACAGGAAGCTGTCTCTCACCTTTTCAGAAGCAGCAGGACAGCATTGGCAGTACTGGCATCAAGTCCCGTAGTTGGCTCATCCAAAAACAAGATGGCAGGATCCGTGATGAGCTCCATCCCAATATTGGTCCTTTTCCTCTCTCCTCCGGACACCCCACGAGTGAACTGGGTGCCAACCTGCCAGAAAACAAGAAAGTTATCTTGCTTGATGTGATAACAAATACTTGAGTGAACAGCATCTCACAGACATAGCAGCACATGGGAAGAATTGTAAGAAAGTGTGACCCTACCCTCACGTGCAGATGTAGATGCTGCCTCACTCGTAGGCTGTATCTTAGTGTTAGTATCACGCCTGAGGTGTCCTCTTTTTCTCCAGCCACAGATAACCATTCCCCTTCCCCACAAAGTCAAAGCACATAGCAATGTCAGCACAGACCTTACAGATCACTATACAGAAAGGTGATTATTTTATTACTGAAATGTTTTATTTAATTGTACTTTTTTTTTCAATCTGCCATGCCATCCACTAAATAGAACAGTATTTGTGATTTAAGCACCATATATATGTGCCTTACCTTGGAATCTGCCACTTTGCTCAGACCCAGTTCCTTGATGATCTGATTCACTCGTTCATTTTTTTCACATTCCTTCACTGACTTTGGCAAACGGAGTGCTGCTGAGAACTTCAAATTTTCTCTTACAGTCAAGGTTCCCATCACCACATCATCCTTCAATAAATAAAAAAGTTACATGGTGATTACTCAGACAGGAATCTGTCAGATGTAGGAAGTTCAGAGAGGCAGGTGTGTTTTGAGGGACTACCTTTCTCTGTCAGGGGTTTTTATAGATGCATCTCTTTGGGTCTTGATAAACTGCAAGCCTGCTGCTAGCACAGGTAGTGGAGAAGGGAAAGAAATGAAAAAAGGGATGTGCTTTTCCTTCTTCTGCCCTTCTGCTGCCTTTCTCTCCAGCACACCCTGGCAGGATCATGGTTTTCTCAGAACAGTGATACTGTCTCAGGAAGGAGGAGGTGTAAGCTGGATATTGCCAGAAAGCATCATACTTGGAAAATAACTCCGTGTCTATTGGTAACCTAAGGCTGTTCCCCCAAATGGAGAACAAGGAGAGATCCAGAGCATCTGCTCCAGTTGACTGTAAAGAGCATCAAACTCTGCATTCAAAGCAGAGTTTCCCATTGAGGGTGGAAGCTTGGAGAGTTGCTCCTGCATCAGCCTCAATTCTTGGATGAAGGCAAGGTACTTCCAACACTGCAGCAACTTCTGACAATTGCAGTCAGAAGGGGACAATAAATCACATACAGTGATAAAAATTACTTACCTGTACTACATATCCAGAGGTACATTTAAAGTTGGCAGGCTGAGGAGCTCCGTTGATCAGAATGTCTCCAGAAAGCCCATGAGGATCCTTCCTTGCAGCCAAAATGTCAAGCAGACTAGGAGAAAAGTTGGTTACTTTGTCAGATCAGCATGCAGGAGGTAAGATCTCTGGACCACAAACCAAGCTCATGGAACAAACACCTTTTTAAAGGTATCCCATATTAAACATTTGCTACTTAGGAAACTCTCAGCAACTTTCAAGGGCCAAATTTCTTTTGTCCTGGATTCCTAAGAAAACGAGATCTGTGCAATTTCACAACACATTTGTGTCCATTTGTTTAATAATATGAGTTTAACATAGAATAATAATGTATAGGACTAAAATTAAACTGCATCTTTGTCATGTAATCTTTATTCAATTCAGGTATTTCTCAGAAACCAGTGAAATCTGCACAGACCTAAATGACAACAAAACTTTTCCTTGAAATTATTGTCCACTACTGCTAAATACAAGCAGGTTCATTTTCTTGTAATTTCTGTGTAGGGCAAAGAGGCACTTACGAAGATTTACCACTACCAGTGGGTCCCAAAATTGCATTCAGTCCTGGTCTCATGATGCCACTGTAAGACAAAAAAAGGTAGGTTTTACAAAACAGGATGGTTTTATCTCTGTTACAGTTTCATCTGGTGGGCTAGTGTAAATTACCCGTAGAACTATCTTCTGCATCCCATTGATTTCAGAATTAATTAAGCTGCCTGATCACAAATAATATTTACAATCAAACTCCACCTTAATTCAAGAACTAATCTTCATATACAGAAGACATCACAGAAACCCCAGTGAAATGTAGCAAAACCTGTATGCATGCTCTTCCCCCATGTACCTCTAGATGTGAAGCACATACTTGCTTTAACCACACTCAGTTCTAACCATATTATTCTCTTAGACAGCATACTAAGGATTTGTCTGTACTTACAGAAACTGCAGATAATAGTCCCACTGTCTCTGATATTAAGCCACATAAAACTCAGAACCCAGATGGAAATAGCTTTTAAGCATTTAGAGAAAAGACCCCATAGAAATTACACAGTATATGGAAATACTGCTACCCTTTTTTTTTAATCTTTTTGCTTGAACCTATGAAGGCATTGCTGCTACTTTTCCTGAATAGCCCCTGAAATCTGCACTGAACAGAGCTTAGGTGTACACAAAACTCATGTTGAGCATACAAATGCTTGTCTGTGTATTTTGATAGCAGGTTTACCTTCAACTGCATTCTAGTACTGATTATTATCAGCCATACAGGTATCTGCAATCGGAGTGCTTGGCTGTGGGTCTGGTCCACTGCAACTATTCCTAGGTGCTAAGGACATGCAACCTAGAAGGCTTGGTTTTGCTCTTCCTGATGCTTATTTCCTTCCTTCAATTCCTTGTTGTGGAAACTTATGGTTCCACAGATTAAGAAGCATATACATATGCTACATTATTTAACAAAAAAACACCACCCAGTATTTAACAAAACAAATGCACACATGGCACTTTTGATGAGGGGAAAATGCGTTGGTCTTCTACAATAAGCCACAAGAGAGACCTTGATTGATGCAAATGATCAATGCCAATTGAGTTACCATAATGTAGGGCTCTCTCCAGGAGAGTAGGAAAGATTTTACCAGCTTGACTTTAGGTGGTCTGGAAACTTAATGGGCAAAGAGCAGGAAAGACACAGTGACACAAAAGGGCAAATCACAGAATCCTAGAATGGTTTGGGTTGGAAGGGACCTTAAAGATCATCCAGTTCCAATCCCCCCTGCATGGGCAGGGACACCTCCCACCAGACCAGGTTGCTCCAAGCCCCATCCAACCTGGCCTGAGACACTGCCAGGGATGGGGCAGCCACAGCTTCTCTGGGCAACCTGGGCCAGGAGTTCACCACCTTCACAGGAAAGAATTTTTTCCTAATGACCAACCTAAATCTCCCTTTTTCAAATTTTAAACCATTTCCCCTTTTCCTCTCACTACACACCTGTGTCAAAAGCCCTACCCCAGCTTCCCTATAGCCCCTTCAGATATTGGAAGGTTGCTCTGAGGTCACCTGGGAGCCTCCTCTTCTCCAAGCTGAACAACCCCCAACTTCTTTATGATAGAATGATATGATACTTATAATAGAAATTGGAATTAGGGAGCTAAAAGTCACTGGTGACTTGGAATGGCATTCTGTATGAGTACTCCCACTTAGCTTAACTACTGAACGGTGAATGGACAAACCTTATGAAAGGATTATTGAGCAAAGGCCCTAATGTGATTCCTTTCCTGCAGCAGTGCTCAATGTTTGAAGAAATGTACATTAAAAAGACTAAATTTTACATCTCCTCAAAGTTTACCAAACCCCTCTTTTATATTACTGACTTCAACATTTTAAGTTAAAACCCCCAAAATTAGCCTTCCCGAGGGCCACCTTAGGGAAGGAGCCCAGTGAGGTCAGACTGTTGGTATCTCTGCTAAACACCATGGCACAGGGGAAGACTTGTCAAGAGGTTGTCACAGTTCAGCAGTCAGGATGAACCAAAAACCAGAGGGCAGAATTTCTCTCTGTTACCCTCTCCATCCTCCCAAGGGAAGATAAAAAGGGAATAAGGACGAGAGACTTAAGAGCAGAAATTAAAGCTGGAACAGGTTTACTGGAACAGGGGAAGGGTAATAACACATGGGGTAAAGATCAAATATATACAAGTCTACCAAACCTGATCTCAGTGATTGCAGGGACAGATGCCTGAGTGCCCCTTGGGGCAGGGCTGACTCAGGAGAGGGCTCCAGGGCTCTTCCCAGCACGCGATGGATGTGGGTGCTGAAGAGCAGGAGGCAGCTGATGGTAAAGCAGGGGATGCTCCAGGGTCTGGGAGCTCAGTGAAGCATCAGGGAAGAAAGGAGCAGGAAAAAGGGGCCTCCTGGCTTGTAGTCCTCCCGACTTACAGAGTGAAGGCAGGGAATGGGAAGGAATATTGACACCTCTGTTTCCACCCCTCTCACATCCCTCAGAGTCCTCTCTTTAGGCTCTTGTATTGGTACCAAAAATTAATCTGGTCCACTCAAACCATGACATGGTGTAGAAGGACCACAGCTGGCTCATGTGCACCAGTGCTGCCAGCAGCCAGGAGGGCTGTCCCTCTCTGGGGCTGGGGAAATGGTGCCCAGCAGCGTTTGGTCTCTGTTGCACAGGCTCAGCTGTCACGACTGAGAACCACTGTGACCTAGCAGGAAGCTTAGGCAATATTGATAGCAAACACAAAGCAACCATACATACATTAATTTTTTCTAAATCTTGACAAAATTCTATATATTGTTGTTAGCAGCTCAGTGTCAAGAGTGGACTCAACTATCAGGACAGAAATAAAACATGCACATACTAAAGACATGGTTCAATACACACCTGACATCTCTCAAAACTTCTTTATGGGCTGTTTTTTGACAACACAGAAACCCAGTCTTTGTCTTCACATGGTAGCAGATGTTGTGGAAAGTCAGCATGCTCCCTTCCTGGCTGGCTGTGTCCAGAGAGGACTGCTTTCTGCTGGGGATGCCATTTGTATTCCAATCTGGCATCTGAATACTTAAATGTGGCTGGCCTTCTGCCATTTTTCCTCTGTAAATGAAAAAAAAAAAAAGAGAGAAGGAAGATTTCAGTAGGTGTGAAGAAGAAAGGTGCATCTGTTGGGTCCAGCATTCAGCACTGGATCTACAGTGGACCTTGCAGATGTCCACCTTAGACTCTTTTCCAGATAGGAATCTTGGGTCCTGTGGGCTCAGACCTTGAGATGACACAGAGTTATGGGGAGCTGGATCTGCCATGCTGCATCACACCACATGGGGTATTACAGAGACAGAAGTGTCTCCCTCCACCCTGATGTTCTGTTGGGGTGGGTTGACCTGGGCTGGCCACCAGCTGCCCACCCAGCTGCCTTCTCACTGGATTCTCTGCTCCAGGGCCTGGAGCACCTTCTCCCTCTTCTTCACTGTTCTTGGTGTCTGCAGGGCTGTTTCTCTCACATTTTCTCACTTCTCTCTCACAGGTGCTGCACAGCATCTTTTCCTCTTAAACAGATTTTCAGAGAGGCTCTACCAGCAGTGCTGACATTGCCTGGCTTTGGCCAGTGGCAGGTCCCCTACAGCCAGCTGGAGGTGGTTGTGTCCAGCATGGAGGAACCCTGGGTCCTTTCTTGCAGAGGTCCAGCTGCCAGATACCCCATGGCAGCACCTGGCCACAGGCATCAGCATGGCTTCAGGCTTGTTTGGGAGGGCTGCCCTGGGTAGAGAGGTTGGTACACAAAGAGCATTCTTGTTGGAAACCACAGATACAACAAGTGACTGACCAAACAACTGGCTCAAAATCATCAAGGTCTAACAGGACCTAGCCTTCCACCTGTCCACTCCATCAGACTTCTCTATAGTTTGAGTTCACCCATTTCCTACTTATCTCTTTCACAGAATCACAGAAATGTAATGGTTGGAAAAAACCTCTCAGATCACTGATCCAGCTGTCAACTCAGGAAAAAAAACCCACCATGACCACTAAAACATGTCCTGAAGTGCCACATCTCTGCAGTTTTTTTACTGCCTCCAGGGATGGTGACTCCACCACCTCCCTGGGCAGCCTCTACCAGTGCCTGATCCCTCTTTCAGTAAATAAATCCTTCCTAATATCTCATCTAAACCTCTCCTGCTGCAGCTTCAGGCCATTTCCTCTGCTCCTGTCATTATCCCCTGTGAAGAAGAGGCCAACACCCACCTCCCTACAACCTTCTTTCAGGAGTTGTAGAGAGCAACGAGGTCTCCCCTCAGCCTCTTCTCCAGACTCAACGTTCCCCATTCCCTCAGCCTCTCCTCACAGTCTTGTTCTCCAGACCCTTCCCCAGCTTGGTTGCCCTTCTCTGAACTCACTCCAGCACCTTAATGTCCTTCTTGTGGTGAGGGGCCCAGAACTGAACACAGCACTCGAGGTGCAGCCTCACCAGAGCTGAGTACAGGGGCACCATCACTGCCCTTCTCCTGCTGGACACACCATTCCTGATACAGGCCAGGATGCTGATGGCCTTCTTGGCCACCTGGGCACACTGCTGGCTCATATTCAGTTGGGTGTTGAACAACACCCCCAGGTCCTTTTCAACTGGGCAGCTTTCTAGCCACTCTTCCCCAGGCCTGTAGCATTGCCTGGGGTGGTTGTGACTAAAACACAGGACTTGGCACTTGGCCTTGTTAAACCTCATACAATTGACCTTGGCCCATCAATCCAACCAGCCCAGCCTCCTCTGCAGAGCCTTCCTACCCTCAGGCAGACTCCCACCCAGCTTGGTGTTGTCTGCAAACCTACTGAGGAAGCACTCAATCCCCTCTAGATCACTGGTGAAGATACTGAACAGGACCAGCCCCAAAACTGAGTCCTGGGGGAGACCACTGGTCACCAGACACCAACTGGATTTAACTCTCTTGACGACAACTCTCTGGCCTGGCTTCTCTAGGAGGATGCTGTGGGAGATGGTACCAAAAGCTTTACTCAAGTTCAGGTAGACAACATCCACAGCTTTTCCCTTGTCCACCAGGTGGATCATGTGGTCATAGAAGGAGATCAGGGTGGTCAAGCAGAAGCTGCCATTCCCAAACCTACACTGGCTGGGCCTGATCCCCTGGCTGTCCTGCACTTGCCATCTGAGCACAATCAAGATGAACCTCTCCATCATTTTCCAGGCACTGAGGTCAGGCTGCCAGTTGCCCAGATCCTCCTTCCTGCCTGTCTTGTAGATGTGTGTCACACTGGCAAGCCCCCACTCATCTAGGACCTCTCCTGTTAACCAACACTATTAATAAATGATGGAGAGAGGCTTGGTGAGCTCCTCTGGCAGCTCCCTCAAAACTCTGGGGTGGATCCCATCTGGCCTCATAGCCTTTTGAGAGTCCAGGTGCTGGAGCAGGTCCTTAGCTGCTTCTTCCTGGATGAAGGGCAGTTGTGCTGCTCTCCATCCTTATCTTACAGACCAGGGAGCTGCATAACCTGGGGATGGTTGGTCTGACTAACAAAGACAGAGGCAAAGAAGCCATTAAGTATCTCAGCTCCTTTCCTCATCTCTGGTTGCAATGTTCTCTGTCCCACTGCAACCAATAAGCGACAGAGATTCTCCCTGGCTCTCTTTTTATTGTTAATGTATTTTTACAAATACATTTGTAAAAACTTTCTTTGTTTTCCCTTATGGCAGTGGCCAGATTGAGCTCCAGCAGGGCTTTTGCCTAGTATTTCCTCTGCATGCCCTAACGAGATCCCCCCTGCCTGCCCCATCTTCCAAAGGTTGTAAACTCCTTTTTTTTTCCCCCCTGAGTCCCAGCAAAAGCTCCCCATACAGCCAGGCCAGTCATCTTCCCTGACACTTTGTCTTACAACACATGGGGACAGCCTGCTCCTGTGCCTTTAAGATTTCTTTCTTGAAGAGCATCCAGCCTTCCTGGACCCTTTCACCCTTCAGGACTGTTTCTCAAGGGGCTCTCTCAACCAATGTCTGAACAAGCCAACATCTGCCCTCCGGAAGTCCATGGTGGAGGTTTTCCTGCCCCCCCTCCTTACATCAGTAAGAATTGAGAACTTAACCATTTCATGGTCACTTAACCCAAAACCACCACATCTCCCACCAGCCCTTCCCTGTTTGCCAACAGGAGGTCCAGCAGGTCTACTCCCCTGGTAGGCTCACTTACCAGCTGTGTCAGGAAGTTATCTTCCATACACCTGAGGAACCTCCTAGCCTGTCTCCTCTCTGCAGTGTTCTATTTCCAGCAGACATCCAGTAGGCTGCAGTTCCCCACCAGAACAAGGGCTGGAGACTGTGAGACCTCTGTCAGCCGCTTGTAAAATGCTTTGTCTGCCTCCTCATCCTGTTTGGGTGGTCTGTGGCAGACAACCAGCAGGATATCCGCCTGCGGGATAATTCGAAAGCAAAGACACTCCTCCCACCTCTAGTGCTTCTGCACAATGACAACAAAATCTGAACACTGTTGGTTTATTTCTAGAATCAAAATAATTTTGCCAAGGGTATAGGAACATGGAAACTGACACCACTGCCAAATAACTCTCCTCCTTCAGTTTGCTTTCCGTGTGAAAACTGGAAGGTAGCTGTGCAATACTTGAAATTGTTTCAAGAGAGCAATGGCTCAATGTCCACCTGGAGACCAGTGACAAGTGGAGTCCCTCAGGGGTCTGTTCTGGATCCCGTGATGCTTAACAACTTTGTCAGCGACGTGGACAATAGCATTGGGTGGACCCTCAGCAAGTTTGCCAATGACACAGAGCTGTGTGGTGTGGTGAATTCACTTGAGGGAAGGGATGTCATGCTTAACAGGCTTGAGAAATGGGCCAGTGTCAACTGCATGAGCTTCAACAAGGCCAAGTGCAAAGTTCTGCACCTGGGTTGGACCAACCCCAGGCACAATTACAAGATGGGTACAAAGTGGGTTGAGAGCAGCCCTGAAGGACTTGGGGGTGTTGATTGATGAGAAGCTCAACATGAGCTGGCAGTGTGCCTGTGCAGCTCAGCAGCTCTGAGGGCCAACCCTAGCTTGCAGCAGATCAAGACAGGTAATTATCCCCTTTTTCTCTGCACTTATGAGAGACCCCACCTTGATCACCACATCCAGTCCTGGCATCCCCACCACAGGAAGGACACAGATCTGTTGGTATGTGTCCAGAGGAGTGCCACAAAGATGACCCAGGGCTGCAGCATCTCCACTGTGAGGAGAGGCTGAAGGAGCTGGGGTTGTTCAGCCTGGAGAAAAGAAGACTCAAGGGAGACCTTATAGTTGCCTTCCAATACCTGAAGGGAACCTACAGAAAGGCAGGAGAGGGACTTTCAATGAGAGTGTCCAGCAAGAGGACAAGGGGAAATGGTTTTAAACCAAAGGAAGAGAGGTTTAGACTGGATCTTAGGAAGTTCTTCAGTATGAGGGTGGTGAGGCACTGGCACAGATTGCCCAGAGAAGCTGTGGATGCACCCTCTCTAGGGGTGTTCAAGGCCAGGCTGGATGAGGCCTTGAGCAACCTGGTCTGGATGAGAGGTATCCCTGCCCATGCAGGGAGTTGAAGTAGGTAACAACTAAGGTCCCTTCCAACCTAAGTCTGAGTCTCTTAGCTTAGCACAGTTATACTGCTTGTGGCAAGGAAGAAGGCAAATTATGAGACTGTCTCAGACATACTGAAGGTATTTGAGAGTAGTTAATAAAATGAACCAAAAAACCAAAAAGCTGTTTAATCTACCACAGTCATATGGTCACATAAAACCCAAGCTCTTATCTGGTCAGTTTCTAAGGTCGCTTGCCACAGAGCTGAACTTGCCTTTGTGGCTATCAGTGCAGTGAGACAGCTGGAGGCCTGACTGCCACCAACAGGCCTATCTGCATGTAAAAGACTGTGCCATCTGTCTCCAAATGATATCATCCCAAATACAGACCAAGGTTGCCTCTGTTGACACAACTGCAGTCTTCTGTGCTGGGAAAAAATGTCTTCACGTTTTAGCAGTCAGTAATCATGGACAAGTTTTCCAACATCGCACATAAATTGTTTTCCAAATATAAGTTCGCTTTATTTTAAGCTGAAATGGATTTTGAGTAAGTTGAACATTATTAAATGTGCAAAATGTAAAGTCTGGAGGCCTTTTATTGCTAAACTGCCTACACTTTTCTCTGCTTGTACCTGAACAGACTTTTCTACCTGTAGGTGAGCATTTTGTAAGCCTATCCATATAGTGGTTTCTGGGCCAATCTGTCTGAACATCAATCATTGCCGTTTAAAAGGATGATTTGATAGAGATTTGCAGTGAGAACTTTTCATTTGAAGTTTCACTACAAAATTGCTTGAAATGTTGGATAGCCAACAGCAGGATGCGAGTGCAGAATTATTCAGAAGACAGTGTGACTCTGACCTTCACACAGCACTGCATCTAGAAGGTATCTAGATCAGTATTTTACTTGATCAGATTTTTTTTCTCAGATTAATGTTTCAGTTTTACTGATGTAATGATATGAGCAAATTAGGGAGAGTGAGGCAGAGCCTGACCTCAGGCATTATAAAGAGAACAAATAAATTCTTCTTTGTCTCATTTGGGTCTGCTGTTTGGTTTTTTTTAAGAGATCATTCTCAAAATCTAGCTCAGCACTTGCACTGAAATGTCAGAAATGCTATTTACAAAACAAACTTTTCATTTAGGTATGAAGCAGACTCAGTCTTCCAGACAGAACCTGACTGGCATACAATAAGCACAGGATCAAAAATTATCATGCAATAAGTAAACAATCACAACCACTTTTACGGAGTTGTTCTTAAGAACAGAAAACGTGGAAGTTAAATTTAATATACCAAGCAAGTTATGATTAGTTTTATGCATCTTTGCAAAGAACACAGCAGATGATAGCTAGATAAATCAGTTCTGAGAAGGATCAGAGGTATCCGTAGCAGACAGCTCTTCAATGGCTATTTAATACAGCTGTAGGCAGGAAAATCCCAGGCCCAAGAACACTCATTGCCCAAATCTGGCAGAACAAAATAGTGTTCTTTGACATTGTCCCTTGCAAAAGCACTGCTCACCTGTGTCAAAAGCCCTACCCCAGCCTTCTTGTAGCCCCTTCAGATACTGGAAGGTTGCTCTGAGGTCACCTGGGAGCCTCCTCTTCTCCAGGCTGAACAACCCCAACTCCCTCAGCCTGGCTTCACAGGGGAGGTGCTCCAGCCCTCCGAGCATTTTAGTGGCTCTCCTCTGGACATGTTCCAGGAGCTCCATGGCCTTCCTGTGCTGGGGACTCCAGAACTGGACACAGTACTCCAGGTGGGGTCCCACCAGAGCAGAGCAGAGGGGGACAACACCTCCCTTGACTGCTGTCTGTGCTTCTTTTGATGCAGCCCAGAACACAGAGCTGCATAATTCCTTGCAAAATAGCATTTTACACTTTGATTTTATTGCCAGAAGAAATTGCAGAACACCCATTTGCTTCAAACTTGGTTATTGATAAGTAACTGCTAAGCTGCGCTATGAAATTTGTGTGAGCCCTCTCTCTTCCCAAGGCAGCTCCTTGGGATGACAAAATGACAGAGTTCTGGACATGCTCGTGGGAAGAGGTTTTGAGAAGTCCCACAAACCAGCTTCTCCCTCCAAGCAGGACCCTTACCAGCACAAGACTGAGGCAGTCACAGCTTTGCCTGGGCAACCTGCAGGAACCTCCCAGGTGGTGACGGGGATCCTGGCTAGGAGTGGGCTGAGAAGATGAAGTGCTAACAGCAGAAAACAACACCTCTCTGGTAGAGTGAGGCTTTTGAATGGCTTTGCTTTTTTGGGGACCATTTTACCCTGAGGCATAAGTACTCGGTAAGATAAACTGTTTGGTGTTTTTAAAAATGACCTCTCCACTTGTGATCTAGCACTAAATGTCAGCAAAGGAACACAAGAGCCTGCTCCTTTGCAGCTAATGTAATTGTCAGCTGTTTGCAATTCCTTAGGAATGGATTTTTTAAAATACTGCTTTAGGCCCTGTTAAAAAAATCATTTATTCTGTTTAAAGTCATATAAATCCATGAAACATTTTAAGTCAGAGCATGTGCAGGACAAAAAAGAAAAAAAAAAAAAGAACCAAACCCAACAACCATGACGAATAATCAAATAAATTTCTTTGCAATATAAAATTCTTCAAATGAAGTTTCACAGAATTCATTGCCAATAGCTGACAAATACCTACTTTTGATTAGAACTGAGCAGGAGATTTAATGACAATACATACTGCCTGCTGCATTCAGAAATATTTATTAATATGATAAATTATTTCAAATTCTCATAATATCAGCTCTGGGTATGATACACTATTTTTGCATCAACTACATAAAACATTATGAACTCTCTGGGAATTTTGCCAATTTCATTTGCTTTCCTGAATCTTTCTAAAATATTTTTATTGCCACTGATTTCAGCATCAATTTCCACTCAAGCCTAATAGAAAAAACTTTCCTTCAGAGATGTTTAGTCTCAGAAAATTTTCTAAGAAGGTGAAGTACTGGATCTTGAGATTTAACCCTTTATTAATGGCAAAATGAAACTACTTTCTTAAAAACTATCATGAAATCTATTTGCCCTGTTTCAATGCACAATGAAATTCTCAGTACAATCCCTTCCCTGTGTATACTTCTGAGACTTGTAAAGTCCAAAGTCTCATTTTACCTACATACACAGGGGCACTAAACAAAATCATAAAACAGCAAAAAAATGTACTGTGCATTTCCATCAACTTAAACCTATATACCATACCTGAAGTCTTTCAAGCCATTTTTAGTAAACCTATTTGTAAGTCTTAAGATCCATTGCCTATATAAAAACTCAAGTAAGATTAATTCCTGCCAGTCTTCCTACAGAGCTTCTGGCACGAGAAGATTTCAGGTTCAAATTAGAAAAAACAATAAACCAGGAGCAATAGGAAAATTGCAAATGGCAAAATTCATAAATGCATTTTAATTGGCTTTTTTAGAATCCAAGCAGTTACTCTAAGTATTTTATCTTTGTAGAGCACAAGCATTGAAATGACTTAAGGAGGAAGTTTTAGCGACACAGCAGCTTTCAGCAGTTTTCTAAAGGAAGCTCGTTCAAACCCTTTAAAAAATACTTTTTTGGGGGTTTTTAAATAATTAATTTTTTTTAAATCCACATTTAAGTGATACATTATTTCTCCATTTTTAAAGGGTACAAAGTTCAGTCTTGCAACCCACAAGATGAAGCAGTACAGTATGGGCTACAGACATGCATTTTAGACTTCAGAGTCACATCAATTCAGAGAAGTCATAATTATGCCTTTTTTTCTTTTTTTTCCTTTTAGTTACGTGCACTTCCAGGGCTATAACACACCAGAGAACGGATGTGGGCACGCAAAGAGGGCAACTACCAGCCCAGGACCATAGAGTTCTCTTTCTCGGGAACACGCGTAGAAAATTAAAACCACTGGAGTAAATGAGGATAATGCGATCCAGGCAATCCGCAAGTTAATTGCCAACCGATTTACTAGGGATTTGTAACCTATCCGTTGTGAAAAGAGCCCTGTGCTGTACATGGGGGGACTCTAAAGTATGGAAGTCCCTGCACAATATTTTACACCTTCAAGTGTTTGCTGTTTTACTTTAAACCTTGAAGCTTTCGTCCCCCCGTTTATAAAAAAGTATTCGTTAATTTCTTGCCCAATTTCTCAGTTAAATCCCTTGAAAAGCTGGGAAAAGGCCGGCAAGTGTTTTTGCTGTGTTTCCTTTGGTTGCTGGAGGAAAACAGCTGCTGCACCTAACTCCACAGCAATGGCAGAGTAAGCAATTCATGCAAGTGGAAGCAAGCCACTACGCCAAGTTAACTCTAACTCCGTGAAAGGGCTAAACCGCTGCTACCGACTCACTTACCAGGTCTGGAGCAGCTGAGGAGGCAGCAGGGAGGTGAAGGTGGTCTGGGGGGAGGCAGCAGGGAGGTGAAGGTGGTCTGGGGGAGGCAGCCCCGAGGGCTCGTTCAGCGGGCAGGGCCGGGCAGTCCCACCCGTGACATCCCCTCTGCTGCACCACGGCGGAGAGCGGGGAGCTGCGATCCCGGCACTCGGTCACCCCGAGGAGTCTCCACCCTCTGAAGCCAAAGGGCTTCGTGGGGAGGGGCAGGGCCAGGGCCAGGATGAGCCACGGCTTTCACCTGTCTCCTAAGCAAAGCGCCGTGCAGCACATCCTCGGGAGCTCCTCACAGAGTCACAGAAGCATCGTGGTTGTGAAGGACCTCTGAGACCACAGCGTCCAACCATACATACACATCAAGCAAAAAAAAACAAACAACAAAACCAAACCAAACCAAAACAAATAAACACACAATATCCTACAACCTGGGCCACTGTAGTATGCCCTGAAAAGCCACAGCTACACGTTTCTTAAATACCTCCAGAGGTGGTGACTCCACCACCTCCCCAGGCAGCCTCTGCCAGTGCCTGACCACTCTTTCAGTAAAGAAATTCCTCCTAATATGTCATCTGAACCTCCCCTGCAACTTCAGACCACTCCAAACCAACCGTGGCTGCAGCAGTGACGTGAATGAAGTTTAACACCTCCACCTGCCAGAGGCTCACAGAAGGCAGGGCATGATGGATGCCAGCATGGCATGGCAGATGAGGCTTCTCCACCCTCATGGCCTGTGGACAGGTACTACCTTGGTATGGTTTCCTTCAGTTCAAAATACCTGCAATGATGCAAAGGCTGTGCTGAGCCCACTAAAGCATGTTTTTCACAGGATATGTGGGCAAGCAACTGATGCTACGTAAGGAAAACAAAACTGAGGCAGCCTTTCTTATGTGAAATGGGGGCACTGATGCCTGGAACATTCTCCCTATCTTTCTGTGCCTGCTGGGCAGCACGGGCCACAGCTTTCCAGGAGCTGATCTAATCTCTGGAGTGGCACTGATGATGACCACATCACTTCTCCCATCTGCTCCCTGATGTGGTTCTGCTTGCCAGAACATCTGTGGCTTCTGAGTCCAGTAACCCCAAAGATGAGATTGTCCAGGCTCTAGGGGATGCTGAAGGAACTCCTTCAGTTCAGCTGCTCTGCCCACGCTTGACCAGCATCCCAGGCACCAACCTGGCAGGACTCTGCCAGCACTTTGTCAAGAGCATGAACCCATGCTGTCACAGTTGTTCACAGGAACACAGAAGAGCACATGTTACAGAGGGTTTCCAGTTAAAACCATGACCTTTTTGCTCTAGTTTTCCTAGAAAGAATCATCACTAGTTTGTGAAGACCACAACTGCCAGTAAGAGCTGCCCGGGTCATTTTAAAAAATTTTTTTAGCTGGCTATAACCTGGGATGGGAAAGTATCTCATCATTGAGGAATCATACCCCTGGAATCTTGTTCTTTCCCTTATCACTGTTTTTGTCATAATTAACTGTGAGGTTCCAATCAGTTGAATTTTCTTTGCCTCAAAAGACAAGTTTAAATTGAATACAGTTGGCTGGAGGAGCTAGCTAGAAGGACCTTGAAGGATTAGGCCTCCAAGGTGATGAGGAGTGATAAGCCAGATGGAGATCTCCTTCAGGTGGGCCTGTCTTCAGTGGCCCTCTCCTGTGGCAATGGAACCCCCTGGGAGGTGACATTCCTGAGGGCCAGTCAATGGCCTTCTGAATTGAATGGGACACCTCTGCCCTGATAATGGGCAACTGACTCATGCTAATGACAGCTCTCCTTCTGGGGAAGAAAGCTGGAGATACAAGTTCTGTGAATAAAGGAGCAGTGAACCTTTTGGTCTGGAACTGCTGGAATTTGGGGGCATGTAAGCAACACTCAGGTCCCTGTCATCCGTCACCAACCCACCATCCTGCATCGGGCCCTGTACAGAATCAGAACACCATCTTGAACAAGAAACATTTGCCAGACACCTCTGGACCTGTGTTGGTGACTTTCTCAAACCCCTTCACCTCTTTTCTTTCTTTCTTTCTTTCTCACTTTCTTACTCTTTTCTCTCCTGTCTCTCTTTTCCTTGTATCTTCTCTTTTTTTTTTTTTTCTCTCTCTCTCTTTTGCCTTGAAATCTATTTGCCATAACTTCATGGGGTTATATCACTTAATTCTTGTGTGAATTGTCAAATAAAACTTTATGCTCACACCAGACCCTTGGTGGTTGGACTTTGTTCTCAGGGATTTAAACATTATAAGTCACTTTGAACCATAACATTTACTCCGTTGTGTTACAAGACTTACAAGCTCCCTATCAGCTAGTGAAGACAACTGCATAGTCCCAGCAGCATTTGAGAAGATGCATGTGCAACCAAATAGATGCAAAAATACTGTTACCTCATCCAGGAAGCATATTCACAGTCCATCCCAGAAACCTCAGGAGACATTTCACAGTATCTAATATGCTATTCCCAGGCATATCAGGAAAAAGCAGAGCATTTGCACAGGACACACTCACAAGGCACATAGCACTCTGAGCATGACTGACCACTCATGCTGAAAAAAGCCAAAACAACAAGAGAATTGAGATGGGAAACTATAGTTTTTGTGTTCCCATACATCTCATCAGCTTTGTTACTTCAGGGCTCCCAAGAGGATCATGTGAACCCAGAGCTCATGCAGGGCTTGAAAGCTGTCCTCACCCAATTGATGTAAAATGTACTCATTCTACCCTAATACATTTTTTTATATCTTACTGTTTTCAAGGTGACACCTGCCCTGGCTGTTTATTTGTCAGATGAGAATGCATGACAATGGTTCATAAAGCTTTCCTTATCTATCTCTGGACAAACCTGTGGCCATATCACAATAATACTTTATACTAGTCACTGATTAAACATGGAGCTCAGCCTTTCAGACTCGTGTTTTGTGCTTGGTCAGGTGTGTGGCACACCCATATCATGCAACTGACCTTGAGATACTATTCACATCATATATGGGGTTGTGCCCTACCAGACAATGCTGCCAGACAACATGTTCTTGTGTTTGCATGTTCTGTTTAATATTAAATCTGGCAGAGGGTCACCATTCCAGCTGTCTTTTAACCAGGACAGAAGTTGGAATCTTTGCAGCCACCATGCCAACCACACCAGGGTCTCTGGGTCTGCTCTTCTTTATTCCGAGGTGAAGAGGGCTGTGCACCTCCACCTCAGCACTTGGATGCAAGGTTTAAAAACTGCAACAAAAATCATTAGGAAGAGGAAAACACATCTTGTATGAGTAACTAGTATTTAAAACTTTACATGGTGAACACTAGGAAGGACTATGGAGCCTGCATCTAATGTTGCTCGATACAGTGCCCAGCAGGAATTGTGCCTGAGCTGCGGATCAGGCTGGCATGTAATCATACAGTATGTACACCCTGGCAGCAGATGCAAATCTCACGAGTCCCTTCAGACTGACCCATTATCCTTAAAAGAACATGATGGGGCTTTCCCCTTTTAAGGCTCACACATCAAATTATTCGATCCATGCCCCAGAAAAGTAGCAGTTAATGTCACATACTTGATTTGAGTGGCAGGTTTACCAGCAGGTTCCCCGCTGCTCAGAGTGGGCTGTGTTTCACTGATTTATCCCCTCCTCCTGAATTTAGGCTCAGAGCTACACTCCTCTGCCCCCCTGCCCTCCTTTGTCTTGTCTCTGCTTTGCTATTTAAACCAAAGACTTGAAAATTAACATACCCAGGAAATATTTGACCTCTGTTTCCTATCAGTGAACACAACAGTCCCTAGAGCTGCTACAGTCTGTGACAGTGACACTACAGCTATCCCAGCTATCCACCCTGTTGGTTGTGCCAGCCCCAGCTTGCTAGTTGTAGTGGCACTTGGGGGAGATGAGTGTCACAGAACTGTGCCTCCAGCAAACTGTGCTTCACTCATACTTACTCAGTGGTGTTCGCACCCACCACCCCAGAGAGAAAAAAGTCCTTCAGGAATTGTCCACAGCTGAGAAGAAAAAAGAGATGCCAAAGGGCCCACTGCATATATAACCCCATTTGCTAGGCACACTGGAAATGGTCAAGTGGACAATATGAACACCAGAAGTTCCTCTATCTGTTTCTCTATGTAAAAATGCATCTTTATGAGAGCAGTCTCTTCCACATGCCCCTTCTAACAACTCTGCTCCACGTCTGCTGTTGTACTTTGCCTCTCAGCTGTCTGATTTCTTGGAAACAGCAAGTCTCAGGGATGCAGTTGAAACAGCATAGGTGGCAAGCACTGCATAGACTGTGAAATGTCACAAACACAAATGAGCAGAGGGGCAAAGACAACTTGATAGGTAACACTTGAGAGTTTTTACATCCATTCAGTGCTGTTCTGATTTGTACCATGTTTCCTTCCCACTGTTGAATTGCTGTGGCCTTGTGCCTGTGCAGAAATACCCTGTCATGGGGATATTGCCTGTGGGCCAACAGCTGTAGTGGGGCATTTCTGGAGAACTCTTTCTCCTTTGGAAGTTGTGCCACTAAGCAGAGAGGCCCGTGGACTTCTTCAGCATCCTTCTTCCCTGATACCCTCTAGTGACTGATTCTATGTTCTCCCAGCTCATTCTAAACTGAGGATTTCTAAAATACAGAGCTTCTGAGGCTACAGAGGTTGTCCATTAGTAACAAGTGAAACTGGGTAGTCTGTTTTAGTTTCCTGTACTGTGTGCAGGCAAACCAACACTGGTTTGCCCCAGGTGGAATAAAAAATGGCAAAAGACCTGTGCAGCATCTCTGTCTGCTCTTCATTTTGTTATACATCTGAGAGCCTCCTGTACCTAATAAACTTATGAATGACCTAGTTCAGTTCTGGAGTCCCCAGCACAGGAAAGACATATTGCTCCTTGAGGGTGTCCAGAGGAGAGCCATTAAAATGATCAGTGGGGCTGGAGCATCTCCCCTGTGAAGACAGGATAAGCAGGTTAACAAAAGGAAACCAAAAGAACCAGGAGATGAGTTTTCTGGTAGTGGCATTAGCAAGGGATTTATAAGTGTCTGACTGTCATCAGAGTGAAAAATTTTGCTCTTGTATTCAAACAATATCTCCCCAGATGCAACTTGTGCCCATTGCCCCTTGTCTTGTCCATGGGACTCCTTGTAAACAGGGAGTCTCCGTCTGCTTTGTAGCCACCTTTAAGTACTGGGACATCATGATAAGGTCTCCCCTAAGCCTTCTCTTCTCAAGGCTGAACAAACCGTTTTCTCAGCCTCTCTTCATATGGCAGGTGCTCCAGCCCTCTGATCATCCTTGTGGCTCTTCTCTGGACCTTCTCCAGCCTGTCCACATCCTTTTTTATACAGCAGAGATCAAAACTGAGTACAATACTCCAGGTGTGGTCTGACATTTAGAATTCATGTTAAAAGAAAGGCAAAGATTACTAGACCCAGAATGGGTCCAGGCTACTGTAGAAATACCTCAACTGATAACAGATGAATAACTGTGAGGATTTTTAGATGCAGTAGGATACTGCAGATACTGGGGTGAGGGGAGTTCAGTAAGCCATTGACAGAAGCTTCCAAGGTAGAGGAAGTGGAGCCTATACATTGAGATCCAGAGAGAGAAAAAGCTTTCCAAAGGTGCTAAGTTACTCCACAGCCTTTGAACTACTTCAACGTGAGAAAAAAAAAGGAGTCCTTACTCAAAAGCTAGATCCACACCGCCGCCCTGTGGCTTACTACTCAACTCAGCTGGATGCTGTAGCGGCAGGAGTAATCCTTGTGCTGAAGCCATAGCGACCGTCATAGGAAAAAAAGCAGTCCATTAATTTTGAGTCGTCCAACAACCCATGCGTGGCCCGCATGAAGCAGAACTGATTCTTAACATGCCTTGGCTCTCCAAAGAGCACATCACTATGAATTAATTATTTTAAATGTAGATAACATAATTTTAAAAATATGTAATGTTTTTAATCCAGAAACTATATTGCCTTTCCCCACCAACAGTGAATGCCACCATGCTTGTGCTAAGGTGATGTTTCACTCCATCTGCCTATGGGAAGATCTGTGAGATCACCTTCCAGAGAATTGTGATGTTACCCTTTTCATTGATGGATGGTTGTTTTCCACATGAATGGAAAACAAATTATGGGCTGGGCAGTGATGAGAAATTTAGAGGCAGAGCCTCTGCCACCCTTCATGAGGGCCCATGGGGCTGAATTAACTGCATTAGCAAGAGCAGACAGGTGGGGACACAATTATCAGGTAGCTATATTGATTATAAATAGGCTTTTAGAGTGTGTCATACAGTGGCTATGCTATGGAAAGAACAAGAGTTCTCACCTCGGCCGAAAAATTGATTTCACGTGATAGGCTAGTCTGGTTAAAAGGATACTAAGCCTCTGTTTGTTCATTAAGCTCATGAAATAAAGTTTAAATCACAGAGTACCTTGTCTTGTATATTTAAGAGATCCAAACGGAGCATGACAGGAGGGTGGGGAGTGGCAGAGGGAGGCCAGAGAGAAAAGGAGAGGAGGATGCCAACACAGAACATTACCCTGCTCAAGGTAGGTTGCAGGCCTGACTGAGGAAGTGGTGCTCCATGAGTCAGTCCATCCCTAGGTATAGGAGTTGGCACTCCTCAGTTCTTACTGTGTTCTTCCCTTGCAGCAGCTGGTGAAGAAGCAGCAGCAGGGTGTGGAACTGTGAGGCAAGGGTGAGCGCAAAGTGGAGCGCTGCACTTCAGACTGGGACAAGAAAGGCACTCTGGGCAAAGGGATTTCCCTGTCCCCAGGACTGTAGTCACATCAGAGCATTGCTGGCAGCTTCAGTGCCCTGGCTGGCTTTGCACTGGGCAACCTCCCTGTATCCAGGACTTGGGTCTCTGATTTTGCTGGCCTTTTGCCATGCTGCTTCTTATGTGCCTGCAGAGAGTGACAACCCTGTAAGGAGGGTCCCCAAGAGTCACTCTCTGCATCCAAGGGGGAAATAGAGCTCTCTGCATCCCAAGCCTCCCCCGTAAGCAGGGGATAGTTCTTCCCTTGCCTGCTGGCAGCCTGGCCAGTGACACCCCCTGTCCTTGGAATGTTTGCCTTTTGGCCACCTGTGACTGAGCTCTCTTCGGCCTCTGGAAAGTTACTATTGTTCCTGCCCTTGCCCCTGCCCTGTCTTTGTCCACACTGGTGTGAGTGTACAATCCTCTGATCAAATTGCTGCAGCTTGGCTTGAGCTCCCCAGGAGAGAAAGAAGGGCTCTGTGTAGCCACCCAGGGAGAGCCTGGGCTGACCTCTTCTTTCCCCTGGACGAGTGAAGCCACTTGAGAGCAGTGCAGGAAGCTGACCTTCCTGCCCAGGCGCTGGGTCTCCTCCCGGACGGCCACCATTGCTGCTGGGAACTTGCCAGAATGACACCCAGGATGTGAGTCACAAGCTCTGTAGTGCTATGTCCCCAGGAGCAGCCTGACCTCCTCCCTGGGAGCAGGGCTGCAGAGGCTGCTTTTTTAGCCAGCAGTAGCCATCCTCCCCTTGCCCTTAGAGGGTGCAGGTAAGGGAGGGCAGAAGACTGCGTTAGGGGTGACTTTTGGCTGGGCAGGAGGTCAGTACCCGGGGTCCTGAGGGTGCGGTGGTGTGCGGCTGTCAGGAGGGACAGCCCCTGACTGAGGTGCAGGCAAGAGCCTCCTGCTCTGGGGGGGTCCCGACAATGCTGAGTGAGCAGCAGGGGTTTCTTGCTGGGCAGGAGGTGCTTGGAGGGACACCCTGTAATCAGTTGGGTGTCTCTGGCCCTGATCTTTCAAAGTCATGGGGCTGAGATGCATGGGGCTCAGTAGGACCTCATTGTCCTTGAGGCTGGGGTCCAGCCCCCCGGCCCTTGGCTGTGCCACTCCATTGCCTGTCTGCTGAGATTTGTTCCTGTTGCTGTGGGGAAAGGACAAGTGCTTTGGCTGCTCACGTCTTCTCCCACCTGCCCATGAGCAAGCAGCTTTGGTGCTCTGCCGGCAGCTTGTGTGGAGTCACTGCCCTGCTAGCAGGGACTCAGGGCAGGGTTCCCCCTCACTGGAGAGGAGAAGCATCCTTTGGACTCTGGGACAAGGGCTGCCCTGTAACACTGGGCCCAGACAGTGCTCACTTTGCAGTCTGGGCTGCAGCTTGAGTCCCCCATAAGGTGCAGCCTCTGTGGGTGCTGCTTTGAATGCCCAGCTCCTTTTGCCCAGAGTGCCTGCCTTGGAATCCAGCCCACTCCATCACCGTCTGGAAGTTGGATTCCCTCTATCCTTCATCTGGAGGCGTGAAGCTCACCAGTTCTATGTCCTCATTTCTTTGCAGGAGCTGGGGCAGAACGAATTATCATCATGTGGAAATGTCTCAAATTTGGGTTCTTCACACAGTGTGCAAAGAGCCAACCAACTCACAGAACTGAGATATTTGCCTTTATTTGTAGTCTGCGGAGAAGGGTGCCAGGCCCTTAACACCAGCCAGGACACCTTTTGGCAAACTAATATACAAAATACCAACAAAGGAGGAAATACACAAAATATATGATCGGTTAATGATGATTCATTCTCCAGTCTAAAAACTATACATGTGTCTGTGCTCATGTTTAAAACATTCAGGGAGGTTACTGGATTAGCATGCTCATTATTCACAAGTGGGTGTGTATATTACTATTATAATTACCTAAGTTTATTGTAGGATGTACTTTTATCTTGACTTTTATTCCAAAAACATGCACACATCTCTAAGTCAGCAACCACAGAACCACTAAGCAGAACTTTACTGCTTTCTAATCTCAGGATTCTCTGTGCTGCCTTTGTAAGAGGCTAAGCACTGTCCAAGGAGTCAACATCACCAAGATTGGATACTCCTGTATCAATCACACAAACCTGCTCAATTTGCAATCTTTGTAACTCAACCCTTCTCTTTTGAAAACAGAACTACAAGCATGAGCATAATGCATTATTCATAGGTAGCACATAAAACGTGTTTCCAGCCTTTGTGTCACACATACAAAAACTTGCATACCCAAATTTACTTTAACTCATTGCCAGTAAAATTGCACTGCATGTTACTGTGACTATGAAACCACAGTGGTAGTGACAGCAGTCATGAGGCTGCTGCACGTTTGTCTGGGGTGTTCCCAAGTGCAACTCTGCAGGTCATGAGCTGGTCGCCAGACAGAAGTGGTCTTTCAGCAGGAGTTTGGTAGCATAGCAGAGTCACCATGGAAGGGGTTGGTAACATTCCTGTTCAGCAATATTAGGGCAGAAATTTGGTGGTAATGCAGGGGATGTAATACCAGGGGTGGCACTGCAGTGTGCCTGTACCGCTCTGTGACAGTCTGAATCTGCCGGTAATGCCGTGTCCCAGGGGAGGTTTTACAGGCAGCGTCACAGGGAACGCAGTACAGCCACTGCAGAGGGTTTATCCCCACCAGGGCGGGGTAGCAGCGTCCCGGTGTCACTGGAGGCGTCACAGCACCAGCCGCCTCCTCAGGCACCAGGGGTACGGGGAGTGCGAGCTGCCCTCCGGCCACTTCCCACTTACAATCCCGCTGTCTCGCAGCAGCCGCCGCGGCCGCTGTCTGTAGCGGTCAGGCCCTCGTTCCGACACCGGCTGACAAGTTCCGGTTCACCCAGAACTGCATCAGGGGTGGGAGGTGCAGCCCTGGCCTTGGGTGCCGCCATTTTGTTTCGGCCGTTCCTGAGAGGGCGTCGCCATTTTGTTCCGGGCAGCTGACATCCCTGCATGGCCACGCCTGGCAGCCGCCATCCGCTGCCATCCTGGTTCCAGCCTGACCTGGGCATGGGTGCCTGATCCCCTGGGACGTGGGGCGCTCCGGCAGAAGCCGAGACACTTCTTCGCAACACACACTGCATGTCTGTATTATATTAATAGAAATTCGAAAATACCAATGTAGTATTTGAGCTTAAAATATAGATTAAGTATAGATAGATAAGAACTGTAAATGGGTGCAGTGTGTGGCCGCAGGAAACTCCTAACGAGGGACCCACTGTTGGCCCAAATCTGCATTCTTCACCCAGGCTGCAAAAACCCATCCACAAGAGTTGAGCTGTTTGCATCATTTTGCACTGGAAAGGGGTGCCAGGAGATGACTCACAAAACCAGCATACCTTCCCCATAACACTGGATTTCTTTTATAGACCAAAGAATGCAAAATCACCTTAGCTATTAAGTACCCTGATGCCACTTACCTCTAGGATTGTGCATCTAGTCCTTTGCCTTCACTTAAAAGTGTTGGAGCTTCTACTTCTTACTGTGGATGCTGAGGGTGGGAGGCTTTCATGAGCAGGGGTCCTAGCCTAGGGGAGGTTATTTCAGCATGCTAATGAGGTAAGTTCACAGTAAGTTCAAATAGTGCCTGCTTCTATCCCTTCTGCTTCCCGTAATTAGTGCTCAAGGCTAAAGTCAACGCTTCATATCGAGATAAACTCAGTGCACACCCTCTTGTGGAAGTTGGTCATGCTCATCTGTTTATTGACATGATTGCTGCAGCAGAGCAGAGGCATGGCAGCTGCCAGGGGCGGGCTCACCAGATGGAAGTCATATTTCTCCTCAGAAGGGCAGCTGAGAAAAAGCATCTTGCTCCAACTCCTGTGCTAAGGCGGGTGCACAGCACAAACCACAGGAGAGTCACTGGGACTAGCAATGGGGTGTGGCTGGGTCAGACCCATCAGCTCTTGCTCTATCATTCCTGAAGTCCCTTTGCATCTCCCAGCCCTTCCAAGGCAAGGCACAAACCTGTGATGTTTCCCCCACAGCACTGCCCCCCCGTCCTTGGGCACTGCCTGCCCTACACCTGTGTCTGTGCAGTGTGGTGAGAGGAGGGCAGCCCCTGGCCCAACCACCCAATAATGGACTGGCCAACAGGGGTAAGTGCTGAGCTGGGGAACCTGGGCATCCCTGGTGAGCTCAATGGGACACACAAACAGCAAGGACAATGAGCACCAAAACCAAAACAACAGCAAAGTGGCCTTCCAGCAACAGGTGCTCTGGGAAGCTTTGTCCTATACTCACTTAGCATGTCTATACCAAAAAGTTATAAAAGTAACCCAGTACCTACCCAAGACAAACTGCTCTGCAAGAGCTGCTCTGCAGGAGCTCTTCTGGAGAGATGGACCCTTGCTAGGGCCACCTGGCTGACTCCTGACAGTGACATGAATCATCTGTGACAAGAAGTTTTCTGTTGTCCTCACTGCTGGCAGTTGGTTTGGTGAGTTTCATGCTGGTAATACCTCAAATAATACATTCAGGTGTGCATAGTGGTAGGTGACCATATGTACGTGCTTTCTTTGTTACTGGTCTTTGAAACTGCAGTTCACAGAAACAAAGTCTTCTGTCCTTGTGTACTACACTATCCTATGAACCCACTGTTGTGACCTTCATACACCTGAGGGTCATGTCACCCTCACAGGTTGTGGCAGTGACAACTGCAGAGCCTGAGCAGCCCAGCCTGAGACCCCCACAGGGACAGAGACACATGTCCCAGGCTGGCATCACCCAGCTTGGCCTGGCACAGCCAAGCCAACACCACAGACCCTGCACATAGGAGGGGGTTCTCAGTCTGTTGTGCCCAGAACCCAGCACCAGAGAAGGCAGAAACCTGTCTGAGGCAGCTCCACACAGTGCTTGGCCCTGGCCAGACCAGCAGAAAGCACCTGCAGACGCCCCCAGTTACACCCCATGTGGCTCCACTGACCTCTCACCACCCCATGTGGCTCCTAACCCAGGGACAGGCACCACAGTCCCAGCAACACTCAGACTGCTCCCCAACCATGTGAGCAGCAACAACCAAC
Organism: Florisuga fusca; assembly: GCA_038090715.1. Classification (NCBI taxonomy): domain Eukaryota; kingdom Metazoa; phylum Chordata; class Aves; order Apodiformes; family Trochilidae; genus Florisuga; species Florisuga fusca. Next base: position 1,132,657 of record JAAWXA010000013.1, read on the forward strand.
ACCACTACGCACAGTGGGGTTTTCCTGAGCCAGACACAGCCCCTGTGAGCCCCAGTGGGCTCTGCTATGCATTCATCACCATCAGCTTCCCAGCTCTGTAGCACAGCACCTCTCCCGTGGGGTGACCCTGAGACCTCTGTGCTCCAGACAGCAGCCAGAGCCCACCAGTACCCAGCTCAGTCCTGATGGTGTGGTTGGGTGTGTGGCTGTTTGACCACAGCTTTGGGCACTTGGTGGGCATCACCTGCAGCTCTTGCGTCCCCTGATGTGTCTCAGACAATCCAGTGGGCACTGGTACCCCTCATCCAGGCTTGGGGATGGCTGCTTCTGGCTCCTTGCTTCACCACTGTTGTTGGCATGGCCAAAAACCCCTTGTGCCTGCAAGGGTCAGAGCTGTGGTCCCTGGTCCCAATGGCCTGGCCCCCGCGTGTGTCAGGGGAAAAGCAGCCCTGGAGAGGAGACCCCATGAGAAAGGATGGGCAAAGCCACAGGGTCCTGCTAACCCCTGCCAGGATGGGCCACCAGAGAGAAGTGCCCCAGGCAGGAATGACTGTCAGGGGACCACACAGCAACCATCACAGTTGAAAGGGAAATGTGAGTAGGAGCACCATGCTGAGGGCACAAGGGCTTATCTGTTGCTGTGAAGGGGGGACCCCAGCACTGCCCTGAGCCACCATGGCTTGTGTGGCTTTGAAGACCTTGAACGTGGGTGCCCTCAACTCATCCATGAACTTCCAGAGCAGCAGGGCTGGTGCTGAACTGCCCATAGCAAACCATGCAGCAGCCTGTGCTGGCTGGGGGAGGCTCAGATCTTGCTCCACCCCTAGCAAACTGCAGGATTTTGGGGATTTACGACCAGCAGCTGGGAGTGAGGTGATCCAGCATACCCATGGGCCCTGCACAGACCAGCACAGTGACATTTCACCCAAAGGAGAAGCAACTCCCATGCATCAGGCTCCTAGCAAGGTTTGTGAGGAGAAAGATGAGTGGCACTGCAATCCCTACAGTGTCACTGTCACTCCCCTGCTGTCACCTTCTGTGTCTTGGTGCTGAGGGTGGTCCAGGCAGAAGCAGGGCTGGATTCTGTGCTCTTGGGCCTCCCCATGCTAAGGACAGTGTTGTCACAAGATCTGCACACAGCGGTGTCCAAGAGGGGAAGCTGAGCTGTGTACACCAGGCTTAGCTTTTGCTTTGCTTTATTTTACCTTACCTTCTCACTGAATGTTCTTGGTCTCATCCCAGTGTGTCTGGAAGAGAAAGTCTCCTTTATCTCAGAACCTCAGCACTGCTCTGACAGCAGAGCAGTCAGAAAGTACAATACTGTCTTCTGGTGCTGGAGGAGGGCACAAAGAAAGAAATAACACGCAGGCAGGAAAGCAAAGTCTGCTGTTTATTGCAGGTGTTACCCAGGGATGGGCAAATTAAACACAATCAAGGCAAACCAACCAGCCCTGGTGCCTTTCCCAAGGGCTGGGGCTGTGGTGAGTCCTCCCCACAGCGACTTGGGAGGGTCCAGCAAGGACGGCAGCATCTGACACGGGATGGGAGAAGAGGTCAGAGAGCAGGGCTCTCTCTCACCACATCATGTGTGTGCTTTTGTGTGTGTGAGTGTGTGAGTGCTTGTCCTGCTTACCAGAATATGCCCAGCTCCTTCCTCCGCTTGATGTCTCTTTTCAGCTGGCAGAGTGAGCACGAGGGGAAGCACACAACAGCCATGCAGTCATCCAGAAGAGAGCCCTGGGGAGCAAGGGACATTGTATGAACAAGCCTTCCACACATCAGTTTTTAAGACCCTGGGCAGCTCACCCCCAGCCCCACAGCACACTCCTTGCTGATGCCCAGCGAGGGCTCGGGTGAGGGAGTGCACAATGGGATTAACCCCAGCTCATGGCAGGGATGAAGAGGTGTCCCTGTCACCCTGCATGCAGGGCTGCCCATTCAACTCCCTGCCACTGCTCTGTCCCTTGGGTACCCTTTTCTCTTTCCCTGAGACTGAAACCCAGCCCCCAGCTGGCAATCCAGGGCTGGTGTCGGGGTCAACCACTGACCGGGATGTTGTATCGGGTACGGTACAGGGTCCTCATGGCCACAGTGGAGCCACACAAGCAGCACTCGCTCATGTCCCCAGCCACTTGACAGGAGAGGCAGTAGAAGCAGAAGGTTCCACAGAGACCTGCAGGACAGTGAGACAGACTTGGCTGAGGGATGCAAAGGAGGAGGAGGAGGAAAGGGAGGAAAGCTGGACAGGGATTTGTATGCGGGAGCTGCTCTGCTGCTGATACCAGTGGGGCAGCTGGGGCAGCAGGGGTGGAAGGAGTGGGAAGGGAAGGGAGAACACCAGAAAGCAGATTGCGAGCCAGCACCAAGATCAAGGGGTATGTATATACTCACATACGCCCCAGTCGGTGCAGCAATCCGTCAACCCTGTCTGCCACTGTCCTTCATGCTGGGCAGCATAAGATTGGGGCTGGTTTGTAATCACGTGCTGAGAGGCCATTGCCAGCACAGGTTGGATCTCTCCAGGCACTTTGTGGTCTGGAAGGAAAAGCCATCAAACAAGATGCTGCAAGAGTTTCTGAAGAGAGTGTCTTTCACAGGTATTTGAAGATGGAGAGGGCAGCAAAGGAGGCCCCACTGCCAGGGTACCAGCACCACCACAAAGTGGGGGGCATGGCTCTTACACTGTCCTTTGCAGCAGAGCCCTCCCACAAACCAGCAGCACTTTGTTCCTCTGTACATATAATTAAGAAGCCTCTGTAAAAACACAGGTCCTTCTGCATCAGAGCCTCAGTGCTTCAACACTTCAATCCTGTCTTCTCATCCTCAGTTCATCTTTCATTACTATCTCCTTGACATATTTTTCCTTTTTTTTTTTTTCCTCTTTGCAGTGTCCCAAAGTTACTGCAGCTCAGTCCTAGTCCAAGCTCTCAGTACTTTCCTTAATCTTTGTTTTGTTCACTGAGCATCTCAGCCTGTATGCCTCCCCCTTTCCCTTCCTTCTCCACCTGCTTTCTCAGCAGACTTCGAGGCAGTGGGTTTTCCTTGGCCCTTTCAGTCATCCTAATCCCAGTCAACAGTTCCCATCCCTCTTTCACTTGCCTGTCTGTTGTGGTGCCTCACAGTCCTCTCCCTTGGTTCCCTCTCCCTCTCCCTGGACCCCTGCTCCTGTCCATCCTTCCCCAGCAAGGGGCTGCAGCCTCTGAGAGCAGCAGAGCTCCTTCTCTGCAGCACCATCCCTGCACCATCACCTGCACCTCCATTTCCAGATCCACGTGCCACCCCTTCCCTCCCCACTGCCTCGCACAAGGCACAGCACCACCCTCTGCCATTTTCACTTCAGCTTTGGAGCTTTAATTAAAAAAAAAAAAAAAGACTCTCTGCCCTGTGCCCAAGCTCTGACAGACTCTCTGCCCTGTGCCCAAGCTCTGCACTGCTTTGATAAGCAGCACTGGGATGAGATGCAAAGGCTCCTCTGCTCTTCCAGCTAAGGGTGTGCTCTCCTGCTCAATGCACAGCCACACATCCCGAGCAAAGAAATCAACAGCAGGAAAGCAACCTGAGCTTTGGACCTGGTAACTGCAGGTTGCTGCTCCTTTGCCAGGGAGGAGCCCCAGGGCAGCTCCCTGGGGAGGTCCTCTCCAGCCCCCACACAGGGACGTGCACAGAGCACAGGCATTACCACAAAAGCATTAACCAGCGTGCCTTTGGGCAGTTTGTGTCCCGCCTGACCCTGCCAAGCTTTGATGCCTTTGTCCTGCCTGTGTGGGTGATGCCAGGGGTGCCCACCAAGCAGCCCGCCCCTCCCTGCCCTCAGCTCCCCGCCGTTGTGTGGCAAGGGAGTGCTGGAGTTTCAGAGCACTGTGGGGAGCAAATAGAAAAACAGGAGAAGCATTTCTATTTTGAAGCAAAGGATGATAGCATTAATCCCCATAAATTCTGTGAAAACACTCTAAAAGGGAGCAGAATTCCTGTGAGGAGCGGCTGAGGGAGCTGGGGTTGTTTAATCTGGGGGAGGCTGAGAGGAGACCTTACAGCTCTCTTCAAGTACCTCAAGGGAGGTTGGAGCAAGAAGGGAAACAGCCTCTTCTCCTTAGTGAACTGCCAGAGGACCAGAGGGAATGGATGGAGGCTGTGCCAGGGGAGGTTTAGGCTGGATGTTTGGCAATATTTTTTCACTGAGAGAGCTGTCAGGCATGGGAATGGCCTTCCCAGGACAGTGGTGGAGTCACCATCCCTGGAGGCATTTAAAAGGCATTTGGACCTGGTCCTTAAGGACATGGTCTAGTAGTTGACTGTGGTGTTAATCAAAGGTTGGACTGGATGATCTTGCAGTTCTCTTCCAACCTAAACATTCTGTGATTCTGTAATTCAGTGAAAAAACCCTTCCCTCTTGTGCTCCTCTGTGGAGAGGTGGCCTGGGCACAGCACATCCAGCACATCACCCCAGCTGTCCCCAAACCTACAGCTCCACGGCAGCACCAGTGGTGTTAGAAGGGCTGACGGGAACAAAGCAGATCCTGTGATGCATGCAGCCACACTTCTGTGATAACTGAGGTCACAAAGAACCATTTTGCTATATATAGGCACATTTTATATATACCCAAATGAAAAATAGAGCACAAAAGCTGCTCTTCTTTATCTCTTTTGACCACTTCTGTCAAGATTCCCCCAGAAGCACCCAGCACACCCTGGTGAAGCTCTGAAGCAGGTTTCCAGGCAGAAAATCTCGCCTCTATTTCCACCCCTTTCCCTTCCCCAGCAGCACCGCTTTGGCCACGAGCAGTTTCCATAGCTTTGTACAGAAGCTCTTGTCAAAGCAAAGCCAAGCCATACATACCTGCTGAGCTGCCTTTTCCCAGGAGATATGTGTCCTTTTCCTGGTTCTCATCCTTTATATGCTCTGGGTGCTTCCTGGTGAACGACCTCTACTCCCATGACTCAGGCACCAGCCAGGGTCCTCATGGCCACGCTGGTCCCACACATGCAGCACCCGTTCATGTCCCTGGCCACTTGGCAGGTGAGGTAGGGGAAGCAGAAGGCTCCACAGCAGCCTGGCAGGGGAGAAACCCATCAGTGCCTGCATGCCCAGTACCGCCAGCACCAGAGGAGGAGGAACTGGGAGGAGCAGACTGCAGCTATTGAGCTATCAACCTAAGCAGCAGGGGTGAGAAAAGTGTCTGGAGAGAGTGTGGGACCCTCAGTGCTGACAGCTGAGAGCCAGGACAGCCCAAGGCACTCACAGGCACTGCAGTCAGTGCAGCAGCCCAGCAGCCCTGTCTTGCCATATGTTCCTGGAAGCAACGGGCACAACCACGCCATACTGAGGCTGGATCATCACGATGGATGGAACAGCCATTCCTAGTTGCTCTTCTGAAGGAGACAGGAGGGAGACGGGTCAAGTGGTGAAAAAAAAATGTGGTTTGTCTAATCTCCCAGCTGAGCTGGGCACTATCACCCTGTAACAGGGACTTTCACCCTGTGGGTGGCTCCTGTAAGAAGCTGCTGGTAGGCCCCCAGCTTCAAAATCTCCATCTGCAGTAAGTGCACTTCCTGCCCCTTAGTAGGGATGCATTTGGTTCTTAATTTCTGAGTCAGTAAATACACCCCACATGGAGGCTTCTTATTAGGCAGATTCCTTAGGTGCTTGCCACAAGCCATGTAGCCCGGCTCTTGTAAAATTACCTTCCCATACACATCCATTTCCCTCTATGAGATACCAATATTAACTATTTCTTCACTACTTTGCCCCCCCAAATATTTACCTGCTTATACCCTGTGCAAGGAACTGACCATTCCAGATTCCCTTCCACATTCCCATGTGAAGCAATGACAAGTTCCCCTTCTTCCTCGCTGTTGACAAGCACAGGAGAAGTGCAAGTTTGGGTTAAAAGGCAGCCTACAGGTCTGTTGGCAGGCTGGGATTTATGGTACATTAAATGGAGCCATTTACCAATAGTGCTGCTGAGATAACAGTGAGCCATGCCCTCAAACTTAGCTTCCAACAGCTCCAAAGTTTAACTGTGGTTTCTTTTTAACCCCCTGCAGGGCTGCCTGGGGGTTACTCTTTGCTGGATCTTGCATGTGGGTTTTTTTCCAAAGCATTGCAAGAAGCTATGGGAATTGAGGTTTGCAAAAAGTTGTAGTTCAGCAGATGCCTTCCAGTAGAGGAGCCACCTAACATTTTAGACTAAACCAGTGCAAAATGCCAGGTAGCCTAGGAGTCTGCTGGAGAGGGAGTCAAATGGGAAGCTGGAATACATGGTTGATACGGGAGAAAAAAATTTTGAAAAAAGCTCATCAGCAATATTTTAAGGATTTTAGTAATATGTCCTTTATTGAGAGCTGGGGTGACACTTTCTGTCTGAGCGGTCAGGCCCCTGCAAGTGCTTTTCTTCAGCAGAAAAGCAGTCCACACCTACCTGTAAACCTTGTGCATCAGAGTGTAATTGCCCTTTATCACCCTAAGAAAACACCACCATAAATACCAACCCCAGCTCATTCCCTTCAACCCAAGGAATGCTTCAACCCAGCATTTAAATTCATTAAAAAAAAAAAACTGAAAAAAAAAATCTCACCAAAGAAATCAAAACATGAACTGAAACTCAAAAGAGGATCACCCTCACCAAGCAGCAGCCAAGAGTGCTCCCTGCATCTCATCACAGCTGCTGTGGTCTCTGTCCAGAGCTCCCCGTGGGTTCTGACTGGGCCTCTGCTGCAGCCACTGTCCCCTTCAAGTGCATCTTCTCCAGGTCCATGAAGTGGCATTGTGGTAAGATGGGCATACAGCTGCAAACCACCCCTCCATCAGCCACAGCAAGACAACAAAAAGCAAAGCACCTCAAGAGCTAGAAAGAAAGGAAATATGCTAACAAAACCAAGCCTGTAATGCTTTATTCCACATGGTAAGAATAAAAGATTATTTCCAAGCAGGCAGTGGAACAATTCAGCTGAAATGAATATTCACCAAAAGCCACTGTCCCCAGCTGCTGCCTCATGGCCCCACTTACAGGGACCCCAGCATTTCCAGGGGGTTCACTTGCAGAGCCATCTCATCCCTAAGCCAACTCGTGCAGCTGAGGAGGAGGAGGGTACCTGGAGGTTTCTCTCCAAAGCTCTGCTCTCCAAAGCTCTTCCAAGAGGCAGAGTAACAACTCCAGGGCTTCAGCAGGGTTTTGCTGCAGACAGGGAAAAGGGCTTCTGTACCTGAAACTATTTTTTTTCTCGATGTCTCAGCTGGTTCAATGGAAAAGCAGTTCTCCCCCAAACCTTGCCTCCTTCCCACATCTTGGAAGGAGTTGGGTAGAAGGAAAATCTCTGCAACTGTAAAAGCTGAAGGTGAGAGGAACTGAGCAAGTGCTAGAAGCAATTTTCACCAGAATCACATCTTACTGACACAGAAGCAACTGGAGCTGGGATGAGAGAACAGTTCCCTGCCCATGCCTGTGTGTCCCTTGAGCCTCCGACACCAGGGACCCTGCACACAATGGAGCAGGTCCACTTGGCTGGCTGATCAGACAGAAAATGGGGCTGGGGTTATGGCAGGGGGGGTCCATTGCCACCTGGACAAACTGCATGAGCCCCTCATGCTGCAGACACCCACACACAGTGTGTGCACAGTGGGGAGCTCACAGCTGGGGCCAAGGGTGTCACCTGCTTTGCAGCAGCACACAGCCACAGCATGTCAGACCCAAAGGAAAGTAACAGGAGAGTGGTTTCACAACCACCTGTGGCTGCATGCTGGCTTGGACAGAGGTTTGGCTCAGGATACTTCACACAGCCTGGCTGAGCTCCTGCTTCCTGTGCTTGTTTCCTCTTCTCTCTCACCATCCTTTCAGTGGTGCCACTCCACCTCTGGCTCACTCAGATTTACAGGACAACACCCTCTGGAAATCAGACTTCACCTCAGGCTCTCACATGGTAGAAACCAAGAATAGAATCAACCCGCTTGTAACATGCTAGTCCAAATTTTGTAATCTGATGCTTCATTAGTTCCCCAGCTCACAAATTCACCAACACTCCCACACAAGCAGAAGAGCTGCCAGTGGGAGTGTGTGTCCTCCTGTCCCCATTCCCCATGTGGCAGCAGGAAGCAAGAGAACCTCAGCAGTCAGGCTACTCTTGGAGGCTTCTTAGGGTAAGCTTTCTGTTGCCGTCTACCCTCCAGCTTGGATGTGTGCTCTGTGCCACTTCTACAGCCTCTCAAGTGTTTTATCCCAAGGTGCCAGCTGTTGCCATCATGCTCCCAGCAGCACCTGAGCAGCAGCTGAGTAAACAGCCACATGGGATGCATCACAAAGTTAATCCAACACTAACCAAGGAAGTGACAGGAGGACATCGATTAGCAACAGAATTTGACAGGGGACAAGAAGATTTAAATGTGTTGAAGTTACTCATTAGAGTACTTAGAGTACTTAATCACAGTGATGATTTAAAAGGGCCTTTACTACTTGGAAACAAAAATGCTTTTCAAGACAGATGAAGGCAAACTGAGAGCTGGACTGGGAGAGATGACGTGCATGAGGGGAAAGCTGAGCAGCTTTGCACTTCCTGCATGCACATGGCTCAAGTCCTTTTCAGAGGACAGCTTTCCTCACCTTCAGTTTGAAGACATTCTGGTTTCCCAACTCTGTGTGCCCACTGTGCACAAAAGGACTTTTGCATCCACCCAGCACCCAACATGCTCACCCTGAGAGCCTCTCATGGTAGCTTCCTATCTGTTTAGCCTTCAGTTTTCTCAGGCACCTTCTGACTTACTTTGGTGTAAATAAACCAGCACTGCCCAGCTCAACCTTTTGAAGGCAGATTTTTGGTCCTCTCCTGCATTGTCACTGATTTCTTGAGCAAGGCCTGAAGACAGCAGATATGAGAGTTGCTACCTTTGCACCTGCTCCATATAGCAGATGGCTTCCTTGTATGGGTGTCCCAAGACCCTGGAGGACCCCTGACAGCACAGCAGGTCACGACTGGGTTGAGTGGCATGGGAAGGACTGAGAGGATACTGTCCCCATCCTACCCAGCATAAGAGAAAAACCAGGTAACTGCTTCCCTGGAGGAGGGCCAGCTGTAGAGAGCACCCTCACCAAATGAAGACCCAACCACAGGATAAACCTGTGGGTGCCAGAGCCCTCCTTGGGGTTGAGCAACCTGACGTGTGTCACCTGGGAGTGGAGGTGTGCACTGCAACACCACACCTTCAGCCTGTCCTTCGCCCTGCTGAGAGCAATGTCAGCTTTATCAGCTTCACAGACAACCTGCGCTTGCCCAGCCTTGGTTTCTTTTCCTCTCCCCCCCCCTCCCAAGCAGGAAGGGAACAGGAGACCTCCCAGCACCTCTGATAGGCTGGGTCAGTGCCAAAGCTCTTCCAGGCACCTGTCAAATCTTGAATTTACGGCATGACTGGATCCACTGCCTGGTGTCACACATGCACCAGTGGGGAGAGGGGAAAGAAGCTCCAAAGCTTCTTTTGCTAAGCAAATAAATTCTCCAAGGTCCCTTCCAAACAAACCTTAAGCACAACAGTCATGCACGTACTGCAAAAACAACACATTATGGTGCACATAAAGTCTGCATTTCCTTCATTTTTCTCTCAAGTACTTTTATTTTCATGTATATATTTCCTGCAAAAGTCATTAATAGCATGACAGCACGTGGGGGAAAAATAAGCTCTGATGAAGCTGAAAAATCTGGCTGACAAATTTTTGGCCACACTACAGCATGACAACCAACACAAAATGCACACAGGTCCTCCCATGAAGCAGCCACTTAACGCTGTTGAAATTTCTCCTCAAAGCAGTCCTCTCACTCTGTGCATGTGCTGCTGCCTGCAGGGTTAATTGGAAAAGCATACTGAAACAAAATAATTTTATCTCCATTCAGAGATACTTTACAATGACAATACTTTAATGACAATCCAAGAAAAAAAAAAAGGTGCTGTGGAATGGGCATGCAGTTACTCTCCCCTCCAGCCTCACAGCTTGTTACAGGCTTGGTTCTGTTCTTTATGCAAGTGAAGCAACAGATTCTGCATTAGGTCTTTCTTATTAAACTGTCACAGCCAAGAAGCTCTGCAATTTAAGAGGAATTGTGTTCTGTTGAGGTGGGTTTTGGTTTTGGTTTTTTTTTTTCATTCAGGTAGGAATTTCTGCTCATTCATACAGAAATTAAAGCTGATTAAAGCTTTCAAAAGTTTTGAACTTGGCATTTGAACCGTTTTTTGCTGGTTTTGTTTTAAATTGTTGTAGCCCTCTTCCTGCTCAGCTCAGACAAAACCACGTGTGCCACAGCTGCCTGGCTGGGGGTAGGAGGGCATTGTTTTTTTCAACACCACCAACCATCCAGGAAAAGTGCTGTAAAATCAACGAGGTTTTTTATTATTTCCTTTGTAATTCTGATACTGTATCTAGCACACACTGTGTTCAAATTTGCTCTGTCCTTTTGTTTCTGCCACAGCTTACCGAGAGGCTCTGCAGGAAATTCACCTCTCAAGTAAGCCAGGTGTCTTCAGCAAGTACTGGAAGTACACATTGCTTCCACATGGCTCGTTAAAATCCACAGTTTTTCTTTTCAGCTTTGTCTTGAAGCTTAAACAGATCTTCCCTCCTGGTATTTGCACTGTGATGCACTCAGAAACAAATTAGTGGCCCCTTCCTGGCTTTTGCCAAAAGGAAAAAACAAACCAGCACACACCAAACACCTTCTCTCACCCGTCCTTCATCACAACACTTGTGCTTTCAGTGTCTTCCATCCACAATGCTGTGCTGGTGCAGGTGATGGACTACCTTCATTTTCAGCCAGCTTTTTAGTGACTTCGTCCCACAGGATGCTCTGATCTTTCCACATGCAGACACACCTTTCTCACTTTTTTTGAGCTGAGCCACCTTTTCATTCCCACGTTCTGCTACCAGTGGCTGGTGCTACACCTGAGCTGGTGAGTCCCTGCCAGCCAGGCTGGCTGTCCTATGTCCATCTGAGGACAAAAATTGTCATTGCCATGTTTTTACACAACAGGCTCCAACTCAGACTGAAAATCATTCATGCAGTCGGAACACCAAACATGTAGAGATTTTATTTACATCCTGAAATCACTTTGCATTTTCCCCACACACTGTTACTGAGACATCTACTTTGTATAAAATCCTGTGCAACTGTAGTTACATTAAAAGTGTTTTCCTTCTTACAGTACTTACATTTTATCTGGACTAAAATCTCAATATTTATAGTAATTTGAACTACCTTTTTTCTAAAGGCTCTTCTACATTTTTTGAGTCTTTTTGTTTCCACAGATTTCCAAATACAATCCCTGTGAAGAGCAGAACTCCTACAGTACGATTTGAAGTAAATTTCTTCCAACAGTCTTCAGGTTTGTCTATGTCCAAAGTGTAAATCTGCAAAAACCCAAATTTGATATAAGTTATAAAATATTCTTCTGCGTTATGATTCTACAGAGTATTTGACACATCACAAAAAGGTCTGTAACTTCAAGAACTGCATTCAAATTCTGAAGTCTGCCCTTATCTCCAAAATAAACAGGAATACTGTGTTTAAGGAGGATTTTTTGCATTACTGGCATTTATGTTTACTTGACAGGTTTATTCAACAGAATAAATATACAGAAGAAAAATCAAGGATCACATGTGAACACAACTCCTGGGCCCTCTCAGTGAAGGACTGTATTAGCAGCCAGGATACTGCTGTGTCTGGTTTGATATTTAAAAATATAAAAATATCTGGGCATGCACATAAGCCTTTCTGAGATCTTCCTCAGTAGGTAGCCACCTAATTCTTCAGTGGGAACTTTAAATAAATTTTAAAAACCCACAAAAAAACTGCCTCCACCTTTAAATCTCTGCTGCAAGGCATTGCTCCGTATTTCAGCAGAGATAGGGGACTGGAGGGCCAGCAGTGAACCAGAACTGAAATAAATGCCCAGGAAGGTTCCCAACCCTGCCTTGTCACCCTTAGTGATGTTCCATCAACCCTCTTTCAAAAAGGAACCAGGGCACAGGCAACAAAAGCTAGAAGCAAGGTTTGCCCAGCTGGGAAGCTGAGTAATGACTAACAGTGAAAAAAACCACCCACATACTGCAGCAAGAGCAAAGTTACTAAAAAGTATTCCTGGAAACAAAACTTGGTTAAGTCTTGAGAAGGATGACATGAGGAAGAAGATAAGCAAAACAAATGAAAGGATTAATAGAAAAGCACACCCCTCCAAACCTCAAAACTTGCTGTTCAGCCTAGGAAGAAGCCACAACCCAAAGTATTTGGATAAAAGAAGTGAAATCTTCCCTGGGAAACCCATTCCTCTGCCATTTGTGGTTGTGCAGGATTGGGCCTCTGTGGGAAAAAGACCTCCTCTGCCTCAGTGGGCTTCCGTGGGAAAAAGACATTCACTCTGCTCTGTATGCTATCTGGTGAAAACCAACTACCAGTACATGCTGTACCTTAGTGCTGGAGGACAGTCTGGAGCAGCTGGGCACAGACAAACAGAAAACTCATAAAGGAAGGGACAATGTTTTTATGAAAAAGTCTTTTGCTACGCTAGAAGGATCCCTGAAGAAGGAGAGGAGGTTTGGCTTAGCAGTGAGTGACTGACAGTCAACCACTTTATCCTATAAAAGCCCAGTCCCATTCTTGACTGGGCAGGATTCTTGCACACTTACCCCATGGGGTGTGTTTGGGATGATCCCCTCCAGTGGGGATGCCCCCTGAGTGGTTATTCCTCACAGGCTAAGAGAAAGTCACTGGGTAGGCTAAGTAACACTAACCCCTATTTAATAATTAAGCTGGCTTTAAATGACTGCTTTAACATGTTGCTTCAAAATATTGCTTTGGTTATTGCTCTAGATGTAGCAAATGCCAACAGTTAGTAGTTGCTATAGCACTTACATTGTTGACTATGGTGTAGTAGATATTCTGATTTATGTCTTTTAGCCAACTCCATCATTATTGCAATTTGTCATAAAATTTTGCTTTGTGTGTAGATACACTCTGGTCTGTCACCCCTATGAGGCAGGTTGTACAGAGGAGACAGGGCTGGGTTCTGGTCAAGTAATTTGAAAGGTTGTCCAGTAGATTCTAAGATGTGATGTTATTGACAACCTTGAAATCCTGTCAGATCCTCAGGCACAGGAAACTGAAAACACTGAACTGACAAATAAAACCCAACAGCAGCCAAGTCCTGAGATACACCTTCAGAAATGCAAGTACCTCCTCACAAATTCAATGAATCAAGGCAAACCTACTCCTTACTCAACTTTCTAAACTCAGTTAAGCACAGGTTCAGAAATCCTGAAGAGGATAAACACGAGACTTTTTCCTAAACAGGCAGAACTAGTATTAAAATAACTCAGAAAGAAGCTGTGCTCTGTGGTACACAGAACAATTCTCCTCTTGTGGCTTCCTCAGTCTACACCACTTTTGTGCACTCTTCACCACTTACATTCAGCAGGTCTGCATTCTCACTTCTAAAACTCTCCCTGCAAGGAAGTAATTTTCATCTGTGCCAAAACTACAAGGTTCTCTCTGACACTGCAGACTGTAAAGGATTATGCAGCAGAATTCTTTCCATCACTGACTTCCAAGCACAATCACTATGAAAATGCAGTGGCTGACAAGTACCACACTGCATCACAAGAATTCTCTTACTCAGAGTTAACTTTAATAACCATCTCCTACATGAGATTGTAACTAAAAATATAACGTAAGTTGAATGTGCTTTTAAAACTTCCACGTTAACCACAGACCTGACTTCTCTTGTTGACAATTTTATTACTTGCAACACCCACATTTCTTTCCTATCACCCACATTTCTCAAGACCACACATTTTCATATAAACTGTCTTGTCTGACAAGACTGGACAATATAACTGTCAGGATTGAGAAAAGAAGGTAACAAGATACTGGCCACTTCCTATTCCAACAAAGCTGATTTCTTTCTTTCTGTTATGCTTTAAAATTTCTAAAGTAATAAAACTGCAAGACTGAATTGGATTGTTCTTTGCTATAAAAATATATTCTATATGCTATTTCAATACATATTGAAAACCAGTGCTCTAGTCTGTGAACCACCTACAAAAGGTACTTAGGAGAAGCAAGCTTACTGTCACAAGACTTCCATTCTCTTTACATATATAGTTTTGGCTTTTTAGGTAGTTGGCAAATTGAGGGGAGGTTGAAAAGCACTCCTATTTTTTATCAAGAACTTCCACATGGAAAAAGTAAAAATAAATCCATCAAACCTGGTGTGCTAGGTGAGCTCCTATGGCAGCCACAGCTGAGTAGTATGGGAACGTCTGATTACAATTCACTCCTGTGATGCACAAACTCAGGAGCATTGCAAGGCTGAAGCCACTGAGCCACTGCTTTGTATCCTCTTTGAACTGTAAAGCTGTTGACTTCACACCAACAAGGATGTCATCCTTCTTATCCTAGAATGAAAGGATCAAAAGGGCAAAAAATTCACAATCTAACTGCTACTTCATAGGAAAATAAGAAGGGGGGGAGGGGGCTAGCTTAAGTTTCCAATGCTTATCAAAAAATTGAATTTAAGCCCATTTGTAGGTCCCTACATTAAAATTTAGATCGCAAGGTTGGTCTTTAGAGCTGCTTCAGAAGCCAAGAGCTAATACTGACAATAAAGTTGTTTATGCAATGCAAATGTGTGAGCACACAAAGTGTATCACACTTTCAGCTTTCCACCAGCTGTATCAAACATTTGCAAACAGCAATAAAAGGTGCCCAGGCTGGGGTTTCATTGGTGCTGTCTTAGCTCAGTTGAAGATGAAGAACTGCAACAGGTTAGTACTGCTGTCTGACAACAAAGCTGCAAACTAATCATAGAATCATAGAGTGGTCTGGGTTGGAAGGGACCTTAAAGACCATCAAGATCCAACACTCTGCCATGGGCAGGGACACCTCCCACCAGAGCAGGTTGCTCAAAGACCCATCCAGCCTGGTCTTGAACACTTTCAGCCATGGGGCATCCACAACTTCCCTGGGCAACCTGTGCCAGCATCTAACCAGCCTCACAGGAAAGAATTTCTTCCTAATGTCCAACCTAGATCTCCCCTCTTCCAGTTTAGAACCATTGCCCCTTGTCCTATCACTCCATGCCCATGTAAAAAGCCCCTCCCCAGCTTTCCTGTAGCCCCTTCATGTACTGGAAGGTTACTATAAGGTCTCCCCAGAGCCTCCTCTTCTCCAGGCTGAACATCCCCAACTCCCTCAGCCTGGCTTCACAGGGGAGGTGCTCCAGCCCTCTGAGCATTTTAGTGGCTCTCCTCTGGACATGTTCCAGGAGCTCCATGGCCTTCCTGTGCTGGGGACTCCAGAACTGGACACAGTACTCCAGGTGGGGTCTCACTAGAGGGGGAGAATCACCTCCCTTGACCTCTGGCTACACTTCTTTTGATGCAGCACAGGATACGGGTGGCTTTCTGGGCTGCAAAATAAACACAAAAGCATCCACAGACATCTAAATTCTCCCACCATTACTATACCTGATGTGCATAAATGGTATCGTATACCAGTGTCCACATTACTCCAGCTAAGTACAAGGGCAAACACACAGACCATTCACATGACCCTTTGATGGCAGACCAGCCAAGAAGGGCTCCCCAGTTAAACGTAAGTCCTAAAAACATCAAGAGAGTTAAAAAATAACAACCCCCAAATTACCAGATTGCAGGAGAAATCTACAAATACATATGTATGATTAAATTACATTCCAGTGTAGTCAAACAGGTCTAAAATTAAAACTCTTAAGATGTCAGGATAACAAAACATGTTGTTATACCTGAACACAAAATAGTGCACAGCAGCCAACTACTAATACTTCAAGGCAGAAAATAACAATTTCAGTTGAAAAAGCCAAAGGCAGCTGGAATATGAAGGCCAAGATACAGAGAGATGTTTTAGTAGCTCGACCCAAAATACAAGATCAGTTTCTGCACAGAAACTGTTAGAGGCTGATGCAGAACAAATGCATATTTAAGAAAGGTTTCTGAGATAATCCCAAAACTAAAGCTGATTCTCAAGCGAAAAATATTTCTGTCTCACTCCCTTCCCTCACTCGATTTATACGAAGAACTGATATTTAACACAAAAAAACCCCAAACATCATCTCTTACGTGTGTTATAAATTGTTTAAGAAGCTTCTGGGACAACAGAACTTTATCTTTATGGTATTTTAATATAAAGTTATAAAAAACGCCAGACTGCTCAAGTTCAATTACTGATATGTAAAGCACCCCAAAAATGACATCTGAAGAAAAAAAAATAGTAAATTTGTTTACAGCTTACCTAAAACTAACTGTGGCCAATATGTTATTCTCTTCATCAGAGGGTAGGTGACCACAAGAGACAAAGAGGCTGCTCCCAGAACGATACTGTAAAAAATACAAAGACATTATTTGCCAGTCTAAAGATCATAAGATACAGTGCAGCATATCAGCATGAACTGATTCCTCTACTTTCAAATATAATTCCATGACTAATAACCTCCTCCCTCTGCCTCCAACACCTTTTCTGCTGAAAATCTCTGCTTAAATCTGGACCCAGAATCAAGTTCTCAAAACCAAAAGATAACTTATACATCACCTGTAGTAATTCAGACACAGAAGCACACACAGTGCCAAGCTAAGCTGTCCCCCAAGAAAGATGAAGGACTGAAAAGTGGAGATATCCCCAGCTGCCAGGGGCCTGCTTGCTGTCCTCGTAACCTAAAAATTGAAAGAGAAATGTTAATACCAAATGAAAAAGAACACACTCCAATGTACCTTGAAAATAAACCCCACACTATTGGTATATAAGCAAGGGGTTCCTTCAACTATACAGACCTAGCATACCATCTAGAACATGAGCTGTCTTTCAGTGCTTATAACAGAAGCACACAGGCTTGAAAAACTAGGGCAGAAATAAAGTGCCACTTGAGTGCAATAAGAAACACTGCAGACATCTTGTATAGGAATTTTAGTACCTTAGGAAAAAAAAATCACTTAAAAAGGTGTGAGCAATTTAAAGTAACACTTCTGTGCTTAAATGCTTCAAAGTGATTTCATGTAAAATATAAAGATGCAGGGCTCCTCTAGCATGCATAACCATGAAAAGACAATAAATTTAATCCTAGTTGGGATACAATAGAGTTTAGAAACCCTGTCTGGAACAAGAAATCATAAAAAGCAAATAAAAAGAAGAAACAAGTATCAGAAAAAAGTTCAGCTGAAACGTATGGCAAATTACTTGCCAGAGGTGATCACTGACAGAAGAAAAAAGGTTAAAAAAAAAAAAAGACAAAAGTTTTGCATTTAGATAAAAATGGTATAAAGTCTATTCAAGGAGGTTCATAAGCCAACATTTTACAGAATACTATTTTTGTATGAAGTTTTCTGCATATGCTTTAATAATGTGAATTTAAATAAACTTTTTTTAGTTTGTTCCCCCCCCATCAGATTATGCAAACGTCAAATTCTGCTTTTGCAGTTTAAACAGGCACTTGACATATTTGTGACCAGTTCCACTGCACATGGTAACCAGGTGAGGGACCTTTAATTTAAAGAGAAGATTTACCAAATAATTAGTAACATCAGTCTAAAACCCCAAAACACCATCACCACCTCAAGCCAATACCCTGATATTTACCCAAGTGCTCTAGAGCACTTGTTTTGAAGATATCCTTTTAAGTTATGTATGAAAAAACAGCAATGAGAATTTTTAAAACTTTAGACCTAACCAAAGCACATGAATGCACAAATTAATGATATTGAAAAATCCATCTTAATAAACAAGCCCCACTTTGTCAAATATTTTTAGCATACATAGTTTTTAATAAACTGCAAACCTTAAGGCTTCCAAAGCTTCCACAAAACCCAAACTGATTCACTGCTTTCCCAAAAGCACAAGTACAAGAGTGCTGGAAGAATTTCACATATTTGACTGGCACAATATCCTGTCTCTTGTCAGCACTGAATCCCAAAACCAATGCCAGAGGAATAACAGAGGAAGAGAAAACAGGACAAACAAACACTGACACATCAGCAGGACACTCCCTTGCAAGCCTGCACCTGGGCACACCAACATCTGACACTGGGCACTGCCTTTTGCTCATGTCCTTCTTCTGAACAAAAGGGAGGCGAAAATTACAGCACAAGAGAAGACAATTAGCTAAGGGTTGGGCATGACATGCTTAACAGCCATTCTCATGAAATTAACAATACTCAAGGAATCTCTGCTCCTGAAAACTGAAAAATAAATAAAAATTATTCGTGGGTGGATTGTAACTAGCAAGTGTAGCCAAAAAAACCAACAACAAAAAACCCCCCAATGTTACTTAATTTGTTCTGCATTGCTAAATGAAGCTGGAAAATGAACCTATTTACGAACTACCTACAGGTGAAAACAACATCTATTTTATCTACAATAAAGCTGGTGAGGGACTTTTTAGGATGTCTGGTAGTGATAGGACACGGGGGAATGGATTCAAACTAGAGGAGGGGAGATTTAGAGTAGATGTTAGATAGAAATTCTTCACCATGAGGGCGGTGAGACACTGGCACAGGTTGCCCAGAGAGGTGGTGGAAGCCCCATCCCTGGAAGTTAAGGCCAGGCTGGACAGGGCTCTGAGCAACCTGATCTGGTGGGAGGTGTCCCTGCCCATGGCAGAGGGGTTGGAACTGGATACATCATCTTAAAAGTCCCTTCCAACCCTGAAAATGTTGCGATTCTATCGTACACTGAGGTAAGTTCTCTAGAAGTCTTAGTACATCCCTAGAAAACGTTATGCAAAATAAAAATTATTTCGACTATTCTAGGAGGCAATGCAGACGAACTACAGGCACACATCTCTGCCAGAAACATGGGGGAGTTTGAGCTTGGAGCCCTGCGCAGTGCCCGGTGCTGCCGGGGATGAGTGGCCATGCCCTGGGTCAGCCATCCAGCACTCCACCTCCCCAGCCCCCTGGCAGCTCCCCGGGGCTCCTCTACCTTTCTGTCGTAGTCACGATCCCACATGTCATTGATCGTGCAGCCGGCTCCGCGCATCAGCACGGCCCCGACGCCGAACAGGGACAGCATGCGGCAGTCCGGCAGGCACCCCGGCTCGGCCGCTAAGCCGATGCTCCAGGTGCAGGGCAGGTACAGCAGCCACGTCCCTGCGGGAAGACAAAACCCGCGGGTGGGTGAGGGGGGAGAATGAGGAGCGGGACGGGACGGGGGCACCGCCGAGCGGACAAAACCCTCTGCCCGAAGCGAGGGCGCTGTGGCCGGGGANGCGCGAAGGCCGAGGAAGCCCCGCCAGGGCCGCCATAGCAGCGCCGCCATCTTGGCAGGGCCGGGCGGTGCCACCCGGGGCCCATGCGCAGTGGAAGGAGCTGTGCCGGGCCGGGCCGGGCGGGAGCCCCCGGGTCCCCGGGGCGGGAGTTGTGGCTCCTCGTCCCGCCGGAGCCTGCAGCCCGGCGTCCCCGTGCCGGCAATCGGAACTGGGACCGCCGTTTGCTGTCGGGCCCCGACAGGTACCGGCATGACTCGAGCTGCCGTGATCCTGGCACAGGAATGGAGATGGGCAGCCGAGTGTCCCGGCACCGTGTGTGAGGGCGATGGAGCTTCGCCGGCCTTCTGTCAGTGAATACTGACAGAGCACCTGAGGGGGACCGGCGGCGAAACACCTCAGTACCTCACTGGAAGCACGTCTGCTATTTTTACTGCTAAATGTCTTCAAAGCCTTGTATGCTATTTATTGAAATCACAGAGGTGACTGCATATTGTCAAATACACAAAATAAAGACATTGGTATTCATGGAAGACTGTGTCTGTTCAGCCTTGAGAAGAGAAGGCTTAGGGGAGACCTTATCATGATGTTTCAGTATTTAAAGGTGGCTACAAAGCAGATGGAGACTCCCTGTTCACAAGGAGTCCCATGGACAAGACAAGGGGCACTGGGCTCGATTTGCTCCTGGGGAGATTCCAATTGGACACGAGGAAAATTTTTCCCCTTGAGGACAGTCAGACATTGGAATGGTCTCCCAGGGGAAGTGGTGAATTTCCCCACTTTGGAAAGTTTCAGGTCTCAGGTTGATGGGGTGCTGGGACATCTCACATAAACTACAATATTAGAAGAGTTGGACCAGATGATCTTTGAGGTCCCTTCCAACCTGACGTTCTGTGATTCATGCATCAACAGATGTCTCATCTCCCAAGTCTTTCCAGACTCTACTTAATAAAACTGTCTGCTTTCATATATGGCCTTTGGATATCTGTCCACATTCACTCAGTTCTCTTATCATCTTACACGAGTTATTGCATAAACCAGGGAGGGAGAGGAGCTTTGAAGCCATGCCACGCAAGGTAGTTTTTATGGCTCTGTCCAGTTGTAAAAATGTTCCTGGATTTGCTGCTGAAGGATTTCACAGGGAATTCAGTACCCCTGTAATGTATTTCTGCCACATTCCATACTGTCTTCAGCTTGAACTGACACACTGTCAAAAACCAAGGGAAACCATTCTGAACTTTTAATTTCCAAAAATGTTGACTAAAAGGAGGAAGTTAAAAAAAATATTGGAGAAGTGACTTTCACATTTTTCCATTTGCTGTTTTAATCTGCAGCATTCCACAGCAGTAAAATGATTTGCATAGGACCATAAAAGCAGCAGTTATTTAACTCAGATAAAGTTTAACTAATTTTTTTGTGTAACCTTGGTTCTGTTTCATGCTGACAAAGTCATGGGCTTTATTCAGCTGCTAGAGCACTGCATCCCAGAAGGCAGTGAGAGTCCAGGCAATCCATGCCCACAGCCTTTCTGCCTCCTGTGTCTGTGGGAACTCCAGGACTCTTGATTTTCACCAGGTGACTGCTTCTGTGCATACTGGGGATGTTTTTTTTTTAATGTGTGATGGCACATTCCTGGTTGATGGCAAACTGAACGAGAGCCAGCAGTGTGCCCTGGCAGCCAGGAGCTTCCAGCCATGTCCTGGGGTGAGTCAAGCACAGGGTTGGGCAAGGGAGGTGATTGTCCCACTCTGCACTGGTACAGCCTCACCTTGAGTTCTGTGTGCAGTTGTGGGCACTGCAGTATAGAAAAGACATCAAGATATTGGAGAGCATCCAAAGGAGAGCAACAAGGCTGGTGAAGGGTCTGGAAGGGATGAGGAGGAGCAGCTGAGGTCACTTGGATTGTTCAGTCAGGAGAAAAGGAGGCTGAGGGGTGACCTCACTGCAGTCTGGGGCTTCCTCAGGAGGGGAAGAGATGAGACTGGTGCTGAGTTCTTCACTCCTGTGACTGAAGTCAGGACTCAGGGAAATGGCAGGAAGCTGAATCAGGGGAGGTTTAGGTTGGGTATCAGCTCCCCAGGGAAGTGGTCACAGCACCAACCTGCCTGAGCTCAAGAAGTGTTTGGATGATGCTCTCAGGCACATGGTGTGATCCTGGGGGTGCCCTACAAAGGGACAGGGGTTGGACTTGATGATCCTGATGGGTTCTTTCCAATTCAGCAGATTCCATGATTCTATGATGAGCAAACTCTGGACTGTCTACAGACAAATTTCAAGGAGCTCATGAAAGCAAAGCAGAAAAGCAAACTGATTGTCACTTGTCGTGATCCGAGTTATTATTTTAATATTTTGTTTATGAGGAAATCTCAGCCTCTGCTTCAGAGACGACGCATAGAATTGCAGGCTAACACGTTTTAAAACTTAAACAAGTTACGAGGATTTATTTTTAGGGAAGGCACAGAGAATTAAGGGTTAAGGGGAACCGGGAGAGAAGAGACCAGTTCGTTACCGCGTCGCTGTAGCAGTGTGAAGGAAAAAAAAAAAACGCCGCTCCGTTTTTTTTTTTTTTAGCCAGGGTCCTGCGTCGGTCTGCGAAGTTCCCTAACTTCCCTGATTTCGGTCCGAGGCTACTGCTGGTTCAAGCGTGGCTTTCTCCGTGGTGTGGGCTGGCAGGCTGGAAGGCAGGCTCCAGAAAGGCTTCTCGCAGACTTCCGGCAGGCTTCTTTTCAGGGGTATTTTTATAATGAAAAATGGGGAGCGAGCCCCCCCCTTTTTTGCCCCCTCATGCGAGTTACTGGTAAACCGTTTTTTTCCGGAGGAGCATTCTTCCGAGACAAGTTATCAGTCGATTTAGATATGTTAATTTTCTATTGTCTAGCCCAAAATTCCAGGCGCCAGCAGACTGGTTTGCCTGTTTACCGTCTTTGGATATGTAAATGTGTTTGATATGTAAGCTTAAGGAAGAAACTTACTCAAGAATCAATTATTTTTTGAAGGGTTCACATCATCACTAGACTTATATTCACTTTAAGGTTGTCTGGCCTGTCAATGGAAAAAAAAAAAAATTCTAGGGAATAGCACAGTTCAGACTTCTGGAAAATCACCAGAAGCTATTAAGGCTCCACTTTTTTGTTTGACTCAAGTCTGTGTTGATGGTCAAATGGCCCCCAGTTCTAAGGAGATTACCTTTTTCCTTTTTTGCGTGTAAATTAAATGATTCCCTCTACAAAGGTCTCATGATTCCATTACCCCCACCTTCCAGGAGCTGATTTACAGGAAATCCAAGATGAGTATTCCAAGCTCCAGCGTAAAAAAGAAAGCAAAAGTAAATTGTGAGCTGTAATCGTTGTTGTTAGTCTCAGAGAGGTGTTTGTGTGTATACATATTTATATTGACATTCAAGGTCAAGACGTCAACATTCAGAGAGGAAAACCCCTTGAGATAAGGTACCCGTGGGGCAGGTTCCTGCTGAAGGTGGGTCCTGCAAGGGCAATGTTCATTGCTGCTTCTGACTCTGCCTCTCGTAGTGTGCTGGAATCCAGTGTCTCATTCCCTATGCTCCTGTCCCTCCCGCTTTGTTCTTGCAGAGCTAACAGTAATTATCAGATTCATGTACAACACTTTGTAAAGAGAAGTCATCTGGGTGTGTATAGAGCTTTTTAAGATGAAAGCAGTTATATATCGTGACAATCAGACCTCTCCCTGCCTTGCCATGTGAAGGACCAGGCTGTGTGCTCAGAGAGGAGACAGGGCTGGGAGGTGAAGCCAGAAGAGCTGTCATCTGCCCGCCCTGGCATCCCTGTGCCCTTCTTACTAGTTCTGCATGGCATCCATCAGCCCATGCATGAGTGAAGATGGGGGTGGAGGGATTCTGAACGTGTCAGCTACAGCTGAAACGCACCAGCCTGGGTTTGCTTGCTTTCATCTTCACTTGGTTACTTCTGTGGAGAATTGTGCAAAGTGCAGATGATGTAAGCAAAAGAAGGGAAGGAAGGGAGGGAGTTTCCCCATTTCAGAATGCTAAAAAAGAGTTGTAAGAAGAGGAAGATTGGCAAAAGCTGGAATAAATTACTTTAATTAAAATATTCAAATATAAAAGTCACGAGCATGGGAATAAACAAAACTGTTAGGAAAGTTTGAAAAAAAAAGTTGCCAGGCAAACTGTGACTTTAATGCCTTTGTTGTAACTTACAGTAGCAATAATGTTATTAACTGCATTGACTGTATGTAAGACTTTCTACTCCATTTTATGCTGGCTTTACTTCTTTTCTTGAACTTGGACAATGTAAACAAACTTACCCTTCCCTCGTCTCATTTCTGATGTGTATTAACCCCTGATATGTAACCCTCCACTGAACACATATGCACCGTGGGTGCAAACACTCCTTGGACACACAGAACTTAAATATAACCTTCATATTGGGCAGTTTTTCATCACAGCATCAAAAGTACATCTGTTTTCAAAGTCTTTTCATTTTAAAAAAATCTCTTTCTTGCTACCCTGTGTTGAAACCCCAAGTAGCTGGTGGCATCCTTCTAAGGCTTAAAGAGGGAAATAGAGGAGTGTGGTGGTGTTTTCCCCTGCTGTGCTCAAAATGTCATAAGGCACTGACAGTGTAAGGGGTTATATGTATATATCTTCAAGAAAAGTAGATGCAAACACACGTGGGAGACCACAGGTATTCTCTGGGGCAGTTTGCTGCCCAGGTGAGCAGCACGTGTGCCAGATTAAAGTGACCAGTGGCACATCCAACTGCTGCAGGGTTTGCATGGGGCAAGCACAGCCCGGGACAGAACTCAGCACCAGCACAGATTTCTGATCAAAATAGCTGTTTCCCCAGCAGGAGGGATGTCAGGCAGGTTTTTCCCCAGGATGCTTGGAGACCACTGATGTCCCTCTGGTGGTGGAGGGATGGGTGGTTTGCTCAGCCTCTTGACTCTCCCTTTCCATGTTCCCATGAACACAGAAAAGAGCTGAATGCTGCAGCTCTGTAAAGCAGAGCTTCACCTCCAGGAATGTTCAGGGAAGTCCTTTCCAGATGAATCACCTGCAGGGTGGGGAATGGTGAGGAGTTGGAGCCCTCGTTGTGCTGCCCATGGAGGGTTTGCCAGGGTGCTGGTGGGCTCTGCTTCTTTCTGCCCAGAGATGAAGTGTGTGAGGGGCAGAGGTAGAACAGCCTGCATTTCACATGCCAAAAACTTGCCTTTGGAAAGCGTGGGGCCATAGCTTTATCTTGTGACTGAACTCTCCTAGCTTAGGAAAAACATGCCCCAAATCCCATGGAAGGACCTGGTTTCTCAGCAGTGCATCTTCTCCTGCAGGCTGCAAACCATGACCTGGGGTTGCTCTGTGCATCCTCGCTTTCTGCCCCGAGGTGGCTTCAGCAACCATAACCCCTCCTCGAGCTTCCCCACATAGTGCAAGCAAAAATCACAGCTGTAGAGCTAAAATACAAAAATCTGCTTGTCCTTTCTGAAGGCAAGTGTTTGAGGGAACTGCTTTAAGAGCTGTGCTTGCAGAACTGAGGAGAGGGGAGGCTGCAGTTCCTCGCTGGCAGAGCCTCAAGTACAGCATGAGGAGCTGATGCAGCATGGTGTGGAGAAGGGCCCTGTGATCAAGTGCAGTGACCCAGGCTGGACCAAGAGCAAAAAAAACCCCTGCCTGGGCTTGCTTAACCTGGATAATTCTCCCAGGAGCTCCACAAGCATCTTGTATGTGCAAATTACCCAGCGGGACAGCACCTCTTCTCCAGCCCACATATCAGAACACTGCCACCACATTTGCATCCCTTTCTAGAATTAAATCTCATGGTAGAAATGTAGATTTCTATGCTTAAACTTCCCAGCTAGCAAAGTGCTTTATATTTCTCCTCTGTGTGTGCATTAACCATTTAAATGCAAGCAATAGCTTTGGCATTTTTGATAACATAAAAACCGTAAGAGAAGGCTGGGAGGCCAAGTGTGCTGCCAGGTTCAAGGGTTTTTTCTGTAAGCTCTGGCAGTGTTTTGTCATCCACCATCCGTAGCACATGGCCGTTCAGCTCAATAGACCTGGAGAGGGACAGAGAGATGAGCAGCTGTGCTCTGTTTGCACAAGCAGCACATTGAGCACAAGCAGCTCTGGAGCTGAGTGTAAACATAAGCTTGTCCCAAAACCAAACTCAACTTGGCTTTGAGGGGTTTTGTGTGCTGCACTCCCTCCCCCCCTTTAGAGCTATAGCACAAGGGAGTTGAAAGGAGCATGTTTCTTCATCTCCTGTTGAGCTTAGCACGAGAACAGGCTTTGTAAAGTACAAATTCTAATTGTTTTGTTGGGGTTTTTTTGCCTGCAAATAATAGTATTATCTACTATGTCCAGAAAGAACATCCTTCCTGTGCAGATGCATCAGCATTAACAACAAAAGAAACCACACAAAGCCTGAACTCATTGCTGTAAATTATAAGCCAGCACTTGGGAAAACACACCTGTGCTTGTGCAGAACTGGTCCAGAGCTCTGAAGCTTGCTAGGAAAAAGCTTCTTGATTGACATCAAGCAAGCTACCTCCTCGCCCTTCCCTTGCAAATTGAAGAACGTGAGGTTTTATCGGCCAGCTAACTGCACCCAAAATCCTTTCTACAGAGACAGGAGGAACTGCACTCTTACCTGGAAAGTATGTTCTCCTTGCCGTGAGGCAGCAAGAGGTACTGATCAACCTGCTTGCTGGACAAGTAATTGGGTAGCTGCAAATGTTGGGTTACGTTGTAGAGGTTCAAAGCCAACAAGGTCACGTCCCCTTCTCTGTACTTCGGACTGCAAGGCAAGAGGAGATCACGGTGATCAGGCGGGAAAGGGGTTTCACAGAAATAGTGTAGTTCTTGCACAGTCCCAGATTGCTTTTGTTGGCCCAGGGGTGGCCGTGGGCTCCGTTTCTGGGATTTTTCACCATTTCTGGAAGCTTACTGGAGGGTGTTCGTGCAGTGGAGGTAAACACGGAGCTTCTTCTCGTCGGCTCCTGCCAGGCTCACCTGCAGCACCTTGGTACCCACTAGCTTCTTGTAGAGCAGTGAGAGCCAGTAGTCCTGAGGGGCATTAGAAAACACAGGTAAGCACTTGTAGACATTCCAGGAGCACACCTGAAAACATATTCACTGTGTTGCCAGTTTCAGCGAGCTTTTCTCTATGATTTTTTTCTTTACCGAGTTTTTCACCGTATCTATTTCAGCTCCTACAAACAGCATAGCCCAAGAAAAAACCCTGCCTCCAAGCTGCAGAGCAGTTACATATGCAAGGTACTTTAGCGTCATATTCCCTTTCACATGCAAATCTCGGAGCTCTTTCCCTGGAGAAGAGAGTGCATTTTGGGAGTCTCTTCTGCGGGGTACAGAACACCCCAGGGCTGAATCCTCGGGGGATGAGCTGGAGGAAAGCTTATCTCCCATCAGCTGGTGTCATGCCTGTAAGAAGCCCCCAGCAACTTTTATGCCTTTTGCTAACATCGTGCTTTTGAACATGTTTTGGGATTAGCTTCTGAACCCTAGTCAAGAGTAAATCCTCTAACACCCCAGGATGACGCCTGAGGGATGCCTGAGGTATTTAATCCCAGGTCTGCTTTTTCTTGCATCTCGACTGCTACTTTTCCTCTGTGAGTTCTGTGACTGCACCGAAGAAAGCACGGGGTCTGCAAAGATGCATTTTGGGACTAGGAAGCTGCAGGCAAGCTGCATTTTGCAGCATTCCTTCTTCAAGCTCAGTCCCAGGGGAGGATGCGCTCCAGATCGTGCATTTGAGACCTTCTTCCAGCTCATCTGGGAGTTGTCTTCGAGGTTTTCTTAGAAGGAAAACTGTCAGGTTTCTCTCCTGACTCACCATAAACCCAGAGCAGTGACTATTCCTCTCGGCCTTGCATGCTCAGCCCCTCTGCAAGGACATGCATCCCTCTGACACTATTGTGCTACTACGTTTCCATGCTAACTAAAACTGATGGACCTGGGTTTGGATTTCCCTGCCTGTAAAGCATTATCAACTTGCTTAGGATCTGTACTCCCTCTGGGTGAGGAACAAGGCACATTCTTTTAGCCTAAATGAAATATATTTTAAATGAGAGAATAAAAACCTTCAAAGACAAGAGCCTGACAATGCAGCCCCTGGCATGGGAACCAACTGAAAGGGCAGGACAGAACCCCATATGCTGGGTTTCCTCTCAGATGGTCTCTACAAGCCTGTGGAAATCACAGCGTGGTAGCATAAAAACTAGAGGATGGATAAAAAGAAAGATGCTCTTCTCTCATCCCAAGGTAAGTGCTATTAGCACAAAGAAACATGCTGTACGTGCAAGAACAACATATAACTCAGATAGTGATGGTTCATCACAGCAGAATGTTATTTCCTAATGAGTCCAATGATACTAAATGCATGTTTTAATTTAATTATTCTTCAGCCATTTCTGTAGGCTGAACATGCTAATGTGCCAAGAAATGGGTGAGTCTGGACTTCGTGTTGGTTTGGTTTTTACAACTGATGATAATACCTCGTATCATGTCTGTTCAAGAGCCACTCATCACTCAGCTGAGGAGTACTCAAATCAAAACAGTCCACCCAGATAAGCCTTGTGCATTCCAGCTGCATACAAAGAGCATCGTGTCCCAGAAATGAGTCTCTGCAGTGCTGGAGCCTACCAGCACCCCTGCAGTTGCAGTAAAGACCTTGGATAACTCATGAACTCACAAGGAAACCTGAGCTAACTTTAGGTGCCACCAACTATCCTACAAAATCTGTGGCTCTCTTGTGTGGCTGAAACAGCTGACTTGTACCTCCACGTTCAGTGCAGGAATACCCACAGCATTCAGTGGGCTGCATACCTCACCGGCAAAGGCTCAAAGTTGGTATCCACCAGGTGATACGTCCCTGCCCCGAAGAAAACTTGTCTCATCACAACATCAATCCCTTGCCTGGCTGAAAGTCCGAGTTTGTCCAGCCACCTGCCAAACATGAGACAAAAAAAACATCCAGATGGAATAGTTGACCCCATTGTTGCTCCTTCTCTGATTAGCTTGGGAATTAGGAAAGCAAGAATTAGGGCATGCTGCTGACTTCCTTAAAATCACACCACTAATTTCAATTCATCTTGCTTTGATTACCTTGAAAATAATTTCAGGCCACCTCTGGAAGTCCCAGGTGGTGGGAACAGTTGCTCCACTACCCTGCTTGCAGGTGATGGAAACAACCACCAGATACGATCGTGGAATCCTAGAATGCCAGGCTGGAAGGGACCTCAAGGATCATCTGGTCCAGCCTTTCCAGGCAGAAACACAGTTCAGATAAGAGAGCCCAGCACCTTGTCAAGCTGAGTCTTAGCAGTGCCCAGTGTTGGGGAATTCACCACTTCCCCGGGAGGATTATTCCAGCTGTGCTCAGAGTGAAAACTTTTCTTCTGATGCCCAATTGGAATCTCCCCTGGAGTAACTTGCACCGTTATCCCTCATCTTTTCCATGTGCCTCTCTGTGAAAAAGGGAGTCTCCATCTTCATTGTAGGCACCCTTTAAATACTGGAACATGGTGATGAGGCTTCCTCTAATATTGGAGAGTTTTTGGAATAAAATGGACGTGTGAGCAATCCTGGCTACTTAGCATTAGCTAGAGTGAGCTAAGGGCCTTGAGGCCCAGCATCAAGGTTACTAAAAGATCAGCTACGTGCAAAAGATAAGGAACTTGGCAGCAGAAAAGAAGAATAACAGGATGGGAAAGCATCTCATAGACAACACATAGTTGTATTTAACTAGTTAGAGAGTGCACTGTGGCATATGAAAAATGTGCTGCACCAATCAGCAATATGCTTATATTATGTTATCAGCCTGACTGTGTATTTAAGGGCTACCGCTGCTCTCAATAAACAGCAATACTTTGATTATATTAATCTGCGTGTTGTCCACTGTTCTCCCACACTCTAAGCCTTCTTTTCTCAAGGCTGAACATACCCCATTGTCTCAGCCTTTTCTCAGATGAAAGGCTTCCCAGTCCTTTGACATCTTTGTGACCCTCCTCTGGACCCTCTCCAGCCCTCCCACATCTTTTGTTCAGGGACCTGAACTGGACACAGTATTCCAGGAGTGGCTTGGGAAGTGCTAAGTAGAGCAGGATGATGATCTCTGTCCCTGCTGGCGATGCCCTGTGGGCATGCAATGTGACCTCCAGCACCACCTTCAACCTTGAGGCCTGGCTAGCAGAGCAGAATCTTTAACAATGAAGCATAGTTAGTGGAGCAGAACAGAGAAAATGGCTTGATACAGTGTAATAAAGTTAGAGAAATCAGCACAAACTTTTAGCCTGCCCGCTTCAAGCTTCCAGAACGTGGACAAGCGGTCCCAGCCCATCAGTTTGTGAGTTAGGCTACACCGACACCTCTTAATAACCAAGCCCAAATTGTACAGGTACGCCTGCACTGATGGCCAAAGTATAACGGTATGGATGTCTCATACAGTAAACGCTGATGCTTAAAGACACCCTGGTGTCAGTCATTCTGCATTCTGGCAAATGGTGACCCTGATGTGATAATCAGGACTGGATCATCTGGGGAGGTTACTGCGGACTGAGCAGCCGGACAGGGACGGCTCTGCTGAAGGGAACAGAAACTTCCAAGGCAGGAAGCCGGGTCCAAAGCCACCAGAGGGTGAGCCCAAGACTCAGGAGTGAACGAGCCTGTACCCCTCGGAAACAGAGGTGAGAGCAGCAGAGAACGTTAAGGTTATGGGGTCCCAAATGTCTCCTGAAGATAAGTCTATTTTAAACGTCTTTGTGAAAATCCTCCAAAAGAGAGGAACTCAATATGATGACACTGCCGTAAGATTTTTGCTCACATGGCTCAAACCTAATGGCTTCTGTGCTGGGAAAAAGCAGGGAAGCTTCTGTCTGGAGCTGCCACAAAGGGAGATCAAACAGCCACGGAAGTGTTACCCACCCGGCAGCTGATCTCGGAGTCATTGAAACAAAACAAAAGCGGCGGGCGGGAGCACAGAGAAAACCTGGGCCGCGCCTCAGCCCCCCCGGCGGGAGACCCGCACCCGGCCCGACTGTGACCCGAGAGAAGCCCCCGCGACGCGCACCTCCCGCCTCCTCTCACAGACCTGAGGGAGCGGCACAAACACCACCCGCAGGCCCGGCCCGGCCCGGCCCGGCTCCTCCGCAGCACCGGGGAAAGACAGAGACCCCCGGGGCTGCCCCGCTCAGCCCCGCCGAGCACCGGGGCGGTGCAGATGGGGACGGGGCAGAGCGGTTGGGCCCTTCCTGCCCGGGAGGGTCGGAGGCCGCGGACCCCAACGTGCCAATGCCACCCCCTTGCCTGCGGTACCTTTGCCCCCAGGCAGCTTTCTGCTGTTATGGAAGTTAATCAGGGGGTGCCAAGTGACTAAAAGACTAAAAAATTAAGCTATTTAGTACTTCATTTGAGAAAAGCCTTAAGGTGTTGTTTGTATTTAAGATTTGGGGGTTTTCTGGGGGTTTTCTTGGGTTTTTGTTTTGTCATTTGTCCTTTTACATGTGCAATTGCAATTCTTTGTCTTGTATTGTGGTAAATGATTGTTCTGTAGTTGTAAAAAGAAAAGTGTGAGTGAGTATGTAAGGCGAAATTCTGATCTGAAACTTTAAGGATTGTTATGAGATTTTTATACAATGTGACAAGTGTGAAGGAGACTGCCCACCATCTAAGAAAACTACATTTTGCTCCAAACCCCTTTATTTTTAAAAAAACCTAAAAAACAGGCAAAAGCTGTGAGGGCGCAGTTCCCCTCCACGTCCTGGCACTGCCCTTGCTGATGCAGCTCAGCATCCTCTCGGCTTTCTTTGCTGCTGCAGCTCACTGTGCACTCACACTGAGCTTGCTGTCCACCAGGACCCCCAGGTCCCTTTCCACAGGTGCTCCTGGACTGGCCAAGGAATCACCACAGCCAACAACAAGGTTGTCTGCCATCACTAGGCTTTGACTTGCTGACCCACCAGGCCCTGATCAAAGCTCATCAGTGCCTTATAGGAAGGGAAAAAAATACACTGCAGCCATGTTTTTAGTTGATTTTCAAAGTGTGAACCAAACATTCCCACACAATTTTGCCTTCCTGAATCTACAAAATTATCAAAGTGTTAAAATCTTGAAGTCTTTTATTCTCACAAAATGGTAAAAAATTAGTCCTTGAAGGAAATTATTTATGACTCAATTTCCCTTTGGTGAGTAATTTCACAGTGGTTAGAGGATGACATTGGAAAAAGATCACATGAATGACTTTCTATTCTCACCAAAGGACAAATTTAGCATAGGAGATTCAAGACCAGAAATACAACTTTCTCTCCCTTCTTGTCCTTCAGTTCCCATGGGAATCTGCTATCACCTGGGCCTACAATGAACCTCAGGCACAGGGAACAGCAGGGGAGTTATGATCCTCAGCCCAACCATGGCCTGCTCTCCTCAGGAAGCCCAAAGGAGATGTTTCTCCCCTACAGCCCCCTTCAGCTGGTTCAGTGTCACATCTCCCCACACCTGTGACATGGTACTCACATAAAGCCAGCAACATAAGTGTTGGATAGCCCAGGGGCTCCTCCTCCATAGGCAGAGCTTGTCTCTCCTAGCCAGACCTTCTTGTTGGGCACAGTCCCACCAACAATCTGGCCAGTGTGACACAGGGAAGAAGAGAAAGAGACAACAATTTAGGGGTGGTTGTTTTGATTACTGAAATAACAGGCAAAATTTTGTGCTTCAGCCAAATGCCTATGCATGATGCTTACATTTAAGGGCTAACATCACAGAAATTTTGATCAAAAGGACTAGAAGCAGGTTTATTCCCTGTACACTCAAAAAAAAAAAATCTACTCTGCAAGTAGAACAAGGCAAACATCACTAAAAGCCAGGTCCTGTAAGTCTCCTTGTGCCGAGTAGGGTTATACTCTAAGTTATGTTGTTCTTGGGGTCTTAACATACAAAGAAATAAGGGTGAGGGGGGATATGACCACAGATTACATCCCTGAGTAATGACTAGGTAGGTAGGTAGGTAGATAGATGAAAATGTAAAGGTTGTTGATGTATCTGGCACCATGCTTGCAGCATGACAAACTATTGGGGTTCATCTCGTATTAGTATTATTAGTTTTTATCTTTAATTTACAACTCCAGCAGCACCCAGGCTTTGAGGATCCCTATTTATTGCTGATAAGAACTTGTCTCCTTTATCCTGCATTCTCTGCTAGCCCCCTGGAAACAGAGCATGGGAATGATTGAACAAGACAAGGTACCTCCAGGACCTGATGTACAGCAGTGGCAAAGGAATCCAGCACCTTGGGGCTCAAGAAGTCCTCCCTGGTTGCACTTCGACCATTCACATAGTAACTGGAAATGGAAAAAACAAACAAAACCCTGCCACAGCCAAAATTAAAGAAAAATACAGCCACTGGTACCAAACACCCCTGAGAGTACTCAGTTGCTTGATAGCTTTATCCACAGCATTAATCTTCTGTTCAGTTTTGTTTTGTTTTTCCCAAGTGTGTTGTTTGTATTTGAGGGTCTTTTGGGTATAGTTACCTCAGGGGAAACAGGATATCACAGAAACTGTGACCAACAGAAGTGGTAGAGGTTTTTTGCATTTACTCATTCATAATGAGGCAAACACTGTAAGAGCCAGAACAAGAGCCAGCTGATGTAAATCTTCTCTTGCTGAGATACTTCTATGTGCTTATTTGCTTTACTGTTTCAAGTTATATATTAAACAGACCAGCTACCAGCTTCTGTCTCCCTGTTGGAGTATTTTGGCCATCTGAAGGGAGTGGGATGGAGGCATCCCTCCAGCACCACAAGCTTTTCAATCATGTTTGAATAAACAGAAGAAAATTGTGATCCTGTGGTTTCACTGTGCTGTCACTCAGTCCTACCAGCAGTAGCTGACATCTTCCAGCCACGAGGGGAAGCTAAAACCTGATAATCCTAAATTAGTAAATGCATGCCCCTTTTAAGCTAAAGCAGCTGCAGGGCAAGAACAGTCTAGGAAGGGGAGAGGGTGCATTTTATGTTTTGCCAGCAGCTCCAAATGCATACATAAGTCATGTCTGTATAGATACACACAACACAAGAACATACATCTTTTCCCACTATTACCTGACTGCTACACGTCCCCGTGCTGCATTCAACTCTGGAAGGAAAACCACCTTCCCAGAGCAATCACTTTCAAAACATGCAGAGTTGATGAGGCAGGTGCCCTGGGGATCACTTGCATCACTGCCCACTTTAAAAGCCACAGCCCAGGAGGGAAGGGCTGGCACTGTGCCACTCCTGCCTGCCCCACCGGTGGGACCTGAGGGCAAGGTGCCCACAGGCAGCCAGAGCTGGCTTGGAGAGCAAACAGAAGGGAGCAGGAGAAGCAGCTAGAACTTTGGACCAGCCAGACCTGCAGGGATTTCCACTTAGAGCAAACAGACTTAAAGAGACAAAAAGGCATCATGTAACACAAGCTAACAAAGCTTACTCATTTTTTACAAGGAGTGCATTTGCCAGCAGGGTCACCAGTGGCTCCCTGAATTTGTTTTTAGGGGGTGAAGCTTTCACTGCAACAGGTTCAGCCTTTCAAATACTATGAAGGGCACCAACATCAGAGGTACTGACTCAGTTTCAAAGCCATCCATGGGTTGTTTAAAACCCTATGTGAAAAGCCTGGTCTCACAGAAGTCCAGCAGTGGCATCTCTGCTTAGCTACCCTCTTTTCCTTTTGTATGGACACCCCTTTCCTCCCAGGGGAAAATGCATTTTATTTGCAAGGGTTGGCAAACTTGAAGTTTTGAGGCAACTGAGACTGCAGCTCAGATCTCAGTAGCTTTTGGCACATGTTGAAACACAGCCTATGCAAAAAGGCTCAACTGCTGCAGGGATTCTCTGTGTGATGGGGAGAACCATGACCTACCCCCTCGTGCTCCTCAGAAAACTGAATCTGCTGTGCCACCTTTTCTCCACGTTCTGTTTCTGTTTTTCCAAGTGAACGTACTTAGTGAGCAAAACGACCCTGTTGCAACATTGCATTCCCTGCTGCTGTGCCTGTGTTACAACCCCCCAACAAGTGCTTTTGGGTCTCTGCACTAAGTAGACTCTTTGGAGGCCTTCTGCACTTATGTAATGTTCTCCTTCAATTCATTTCTTATTCTGAGCAAAGAAGTTTGCAGAGAGGCACCTGAAGGACCGGCTGGAAGGGCTATTTCACCCTTTCTCCTTGTGGAGATGTTCAAATTGATGTTTTAGAAAGAAAGCAGATGATAAACAGGGGGGATGATGGTATCTGAGCAGTACTTACTGGTGCCATGTGACAGAATTGATCACCTTCCCTCCTGACTTCAGGAAGCTGCAACCAAAAGGGATGTGGTAGAGAGTGGGACGTTAGCAGGTAGAAGCATAGAATGGGTTGGGTTAAAAGGGGCCTTAAATATCACCCAGTTCCAACTCCCCTGCACGGGCAGGGACACCTCCCACCAGCCCAGGTTGCTCCAAGCCCCATCCCACATGGCCTGAGACACTGCCAGGGATGGGGCAGCCACAACTTCCTTGGGCAACCTGTGACAGTGTCTCGCCACCCTCACAGGAAAGAATTTCTTCCTAAATCTCCCCTCTTCCAGTTTAAAACCACCTCCCTTTGCCCTTTTGCTACAGACCTGTGTAAAGAACCCTACCCCAGCTTTCTTGTAGGCCTCCTTCAGGTACCAGGTATGGGCCACAGTCCCCCATGAGGGAGCTGCCATGTACAGCCCTGCCCTCTCCCCCTGGCTGGCAGCAGTGAGGGGGAACTGCTGTGGGGCCATGCAGTAGGGCCATAGAGATTCCTAGGGTGAAAAGCCCTTGTTAACACAGCACTAGAGCCAGAACTCAGTTGAAAGTCGATCACTGGAGTGCTGCTGGTGTCTTGGTTTCATCTAGCTGTGTATTTAAACCTTGAGCTCATGCACATAGGTAAAATTTCAGTCATCCCCAATCAAGGGAAATAAATATCCAGCATGAGTTAAAACATAGGAAAGTAGTTGTCAGTTAGACTGGATGCACCCATTTGTAAAAGCTTACTATTGATTTGGAGCAGAAAATCCTTAAAATTAGCAGAAAATCCTGCTATACACCCTGAGGCCACCCCAGGGGGTGCTGCCCAGGCCCCTACCTACCTTCTCAGCAATCTCTGTGTGTGCTTTCGGGGCTGCCCAACGTCAGGACCATAGAGCTCGGTGTGCTGGTAGAAGGTGTAGCTACTCAGAAGCTGCCGTAAGTGGATAAAATCCTGCCCAAGCTGGAAGCCATCAA
Source organism: Florisuga fusca (assembly GCA_038090715.1). Classification (NCBI taxonomy): domain Eukaryota; kingdom Metazoa; phylum Chordata; class Aves; order Apodiformes; family Trochilidae; genus Florisuga; species Florisuga fusca. Next base: position 1,168,199 of record JAAWXA010000013.1, read on the forward strand.
TGTAGATGCCAGATTTCTTCCTGAAGCTGTTGGGCTCTGGAGAGGACACAGAAGCATCAGCATTGTAGTTCTGGGGCCTGGCAGCTCATTCCCCAGGGGGAGTGCCAACCACCCGTGGCTTCCCATGATCTGGCATGATACAGGAGAGAGCTTTGAAGGTGACAAGCATGAGACTGAAAGCCCAGGTGATGCAGCATGCTATGCCCCAGACAATCCCCATAGGTGACATCCTGCATCTTGCTGCACCTGCCTCATCTCAGAGACTTTGGTAGGAACACCAAAATAATTTTAATTTACTTATTTTGGGGGCCTTCTGTGAAATCCCTCCTCATGAATGAAGGCCTTAATGTTTTCCAATAAAATATCACCTTGCCTTTGTGGGCTATCATCCTAAACATCCAAAACGAGCAGCCCTTACCCTGAGGTGGTCCTTTTCCAGGTGACTGCTGGCCTGGCCCACAAACAGGCTTCCACGCTTACCATTCCCAAGCTCCCAGGAGATGTTGTATCTCTGTGAAGCACAGTAGTCCAGCAGTGCCTGGGCATTTGAGCTGTCCCACTGCAAGCCATCTTTCCGGAGCAAGGCATTAAGCCCAAAGATCAGGTGGAACCCTGAGCAGTTTACGAAGCTGTAGAGAATATCCAGAGTGTTCCCTGCACAGAGAAGGGAGAGGATGCTCACCTCAAGGCTATGGCAGGCTAGCTTAGCTCTGGCCAATACAGTCTTTCCCGCTGCATTTATTTAGCCTGGTGCTGCAGATGTGCCAACCTGTCCCAGGTGGACAGAAGAGCCCAGACCTCACTACACACCATGCTGCAAGGTGCTGAGATCCTCACAACTCCTGCAGCGGCAGAAGAAAAAGATTTCCTAGAAACATTTCACCTACTTGGAAAAATATTCTTTTTTTCAGTGGTTTCAGCTTCTAGCAGCCTATGACCCTTTTACCTCAGAGCACAGATTTGCAACCCCCTGGTCCTAGGAGAAAAATCCACTGAAGTCTTACTTGTAATGGTGCTGTTCCTGTGCTTTTTCCTGTTATGCTCTCCAAGAATCAGCTTCTCCTGTCTGGGCCACTGGGACAGCAACAGATTCTCGACAGCAGCAAAGGCAGGTGTTGAGCCACAAGGCCCTGTAGAGCAGAAGAAGGTTGATAGCAAATAGGTCCTCACCTTCATGGCCAGAGTTCAGCATGCAAAGGGCTGCATCACCCGAGAGAAAGCAGAGCTGCTTGGCACCAGGCTGAGAGACAGTCATGCACTTTGTGTGAAACGTGCCCCTACCTTCAGAGTGTTAGGTGCACAGAAAAAAAAGGGCTGGCTTGATGCATAAATACATGTTATATAAAATTTCCCAGTGTAAGGTGATGGAGATGGCAGGGTGGGGGAAGGCTGAGCTGTGCTTTTGGTAGCAGTCACACCCCAGTAAGCTATTTTAGCTGGAGCACCATCTGGAAACCCTCCTTCCAGCCAGCTGACAAAGCACATGCAGCAGTGCCCAAGGAGCTGACAAGCCACTGTGGCACGGAGAGGGACAGCAGGGTCCATGGCTTGCCTTGCTGCGGGCAGGTACAGGGTGATGCTTCCTGCTCTGCTGGTCTCATGCAATGCAGGGGGGAAAGCACTGACCCCCCCGTGTGGCTCCAACAGCAATGCCATTGGCAGCCATAAGACACTTTTTTCTTCAAGGCTCATATTTTTGTTTTGTTTTAGTTTTGTTTGTTTGCCTTGTTATTTTTGCTTTTTTGTCATGCAAACCAAGAACAAGCCATAACCAGAGAGGAAGGCACAAGCTGCAGTCACAGCTAGCCAGAGAGGAGGCAGCCACCCAGCAAAGGGGAATGGGAGGGGGAAGATGACCACCAGTTGTGCAGTGATGCACAATTACACTGCGGTGCTGTGCACCACTGGAAGAGATGGGTTTTTTTCATCTGAAACACCTGTAGGAAGTGCTTTTGCTGAGTTTAAAGAGGAAATGGACTTCACTGCAGTGGGAAACCTCGTGGACCAGCACCAAGCTAAAGCCCCAGGCAGTAGTGTGTTGGGTTTGTGCTTGACCTGTTGAAGCAACAGGAAGGCAAAGCTGCACCCCCAGCCTAGCTCTGGCTTTAGCCAAGATAGAAAAAATGAATACTCTGATGAATAATCAAAAGATTATTTCTTCCATCTATTACTTGATTTTCATCACAAAACCACAGCTTTTGAGCTGACCTTGACTGCTTCCCAGGCAGTGGGGGAGCTCCCAAGGCTGCTGCAGGAAGCACGGGGTGCCAAAGGGAGAGCTCCAGCAGATGCTGTGGTGGACGTGATGTCCCCTGTGCCCTTCCTCCCTTTTCCATGGCTGGTGCTGCTTCTGCCACAGACTGTGCTGAAGGTCCACAGATCTCCTCTCCATGGAGGAGAGCAATGGTGCCCCTGTGGAGGACACCCAGAGCTGCTGCTATGCCCTTGTGGCTTTCCCAGCTTGCATCAAAGCCACGTGCTAAACCCAGAAGTTTGAGCCTTAACAGGTTGATGCTCATTTTACCTTGATGGGCCTTAAGTTCCCAGAGGGTTTTCTCTTCTGGAGTTGAATCCTCATTGGGATCAAAGATGAGAAAATCTGTTTCAGTGCCGCCAAACCTCAGGAACCCTGGGGACAGGGCTGCTGCCAGGGCACGGAGTTTGACATTGCTGAGGAAGGGATGTCAAGAAACAGAAGAAACACTGTATTCATGCAGACTCTGGCTTTGGGGTAGAGGCTAAACACAACAAGTGCTCAGAGGGACACGTGGGTGACCTGGGGCTATCCAGTAGCTTCAGGGCACTCCTGATCACTTGCTGGACCTGTGCCTCAGCCCTCTGCACTGTGCAGCAGAGACAGTGCTGACAAAGAGGGCCAGGAGAGTGCTGGGGAGGCTGGAAGGGGAAGGCATGCCCTAGGGAACATGGTCACAGACGGAGCCAAGTCCTAGGGGCAGAGTAAGGGAGTACTTCAAAACAGGTTTTGCTTGGGTTTGGGTTTTTTGTCCCCAGACTTTTTATTTTTCATTTTGCTTATATGAAACTACCACACCAGTCCTGTGAGAAGGTGGGTGTAAAGCTGACTTTACACCATCAGTCGTAATTTCCATCAAGTGACTGCTTTTGTCCCTAGGACAGATTAAGAGTCCACATGGGGACAAGCATTAGCTTTAGGGTAGCAGGTTGATAAAGCAACCCAAGTTCTGCCCCTGTGATTTGCATGTATCCCATGCAGGGTGTGCAGCACAGACACCCAATGTTTGCTGGGGAAACCACAAGGATGCCAGGCCCACAGGCACTATCTGCTCCACACACAGCAGATTAGAGGCCACCAAGTACTTCCTCCTCTTTGAGGCAGTGGGGCTGCCCCAGTATAAACTCCATGGTGTGCAGTTGAGGGACAGGTTAGAGACCTGAATAGTGTCCAAAAAGCTGAAGTCATGTATCTACCCACCTTGGTGACCAGGAAAAGATGAAAGTGGTGGGAGGAGGAAAATCAGGACTGGGGATGAAAAGTGGCACCAGAGAGGTAATTAGTTAAGATAGGTTCCAAAAAATACAGAATCAAAGGGAACAGAAAATAAAAATATAATAACAATAAAATGAAGCAACAGCAGGAAAGAAAAGGGCAAGAGAGAAGCCAGAGCCCAAAGGATTAGATATAGAAGTTGTTCAGTATAACACGGGGGTAAAGGGCTCCATTTTCAGGATCTCTCGGTTCAGTTTTGGTGGTGACAGACCTTGCTCAGCTTGCTGTTTGACTTCATGTTGATAATGCCCAGGCAAGCGTTTACAAAGCTGCCCGAGGGCTTGGATGACTTTTTATTTGGCAGAGCAGCAGGGCTCGCAGACCCCAGCCCCACCAGGCGCAATTCCTTTGCTCGGCAGTTTCCTTCTCTTTTATTTTCTGCTCGGAGAGCAGTTTCTCTCCTCGCTTTACCCCTGTGCTATCTCCAGAGACCAAGGTAGCCTTACCCCCTGCTCCCAAACCCCAGCCAGACCTTGTCCGGACACAGCACGCAGCTCTCAGCACTCCCAGCTGCGTTTATTTCTGATTCCAGCTGGATTCAAGACTCCGGGCTGGCACACGTTCTGTTGATTCAGAAATGCCCGCTTCCCCTCCGGAATGCCCGAACCCCCTCGTCCCGCAGCTGCAGACCCCTCCCCGCCCGCCGAGGACCTCTCCCCCCGCTCCAGGAACCTCCAAGAGGGAGGGAAGAAGGGAGGAAGGGAGGCGGCTCACCTGAGCAAGGCGACAAAGCGCGGGTTGCGGGCGAGGCTGGCGTCCAGGGTGAGGGAGAGGAAAGCCGGGCTCACCTCCCGGAGGGGGCTGCCCCTCAGCCCCAGCCGCAGCAGGGCGGCCCGACGGCCCTCCGCCAGCCCCAGAAGCAGCAGCACCAGCAGCAGCCGCAGCATCCTCCGGTGTCGGTCCGCCGGTCCGCCGGTACCACCCCGCGGAGGGCGGGGACGAGGCGGGGGTGGGG